>JABFPN010007326.1:0-10431 GCA_022817305.1 Leptoteleia sp. ZL-2020
TATATGACCATATATGTTTTTTTCGTAATCCATATATGAACATATATGTTTTTCTTAATCCATATATGACCATATATGTTTTTTCTTAATCCATATATGACCATATATGTTTGATTTTTACTAGGGCTAATACATTATTACAGTATATTATAATAAATTGCTACAAATATGAAGGTAAAAGTTGGGGAAAAGAAGAAGAAGAAAAGTACGACTGTTTTTTATATCAACAAAATAATCAGCACAGTTAAATTTTACGCCTTTTAATAGTAAGAATGTTGATTGTTATTGGATGAGGAGGACCAGTATCCAGCCCCACTAGCTGGGGCGTCGTTGAGCGATGTCTATCTAATAATGTTGTTTACGCATTTAGCACGGTTTATTTAGCAAAGATAAATAAAGGAATCAGTGCTGTGTTGCGGAGGCGAATAATCAGATGCAGGCGGTAATCTGAAAAAGAGATAATCGATGGGTAAATGGTCGCTGGCGCTTAGATTAGGCGCGAGCCTTGTTGAGATAAATCGCGGCCGATATTATTACGAGGTAGCATTGCGCGTGCGATAAAGGTGTCGCTGTTTGTAACGGGAGTCCAAATAAAAGGCGCGTTCTTTCGACCAAACGAGCCAATTCAGATTTGGTATTGCCAAATTAATTGTTAGTTTACAAGTTGATTGTTTATCAAAGTGATATCTTAGTTGAAGAAACGATGTAAACAAGCGGTGAACCAGTTGGCCATTTAATTGCCCTGCACGTGACGTCAAGATACAATTTGTGGATATTTCATGCAGAAATGGAGTCTGTGCGAAAAGTCTTGCAAAAGTTGATGGGGCGGGAAGAAAAGACAAAATTAGTACCGAGCTTCTTTATCGCTGCTGTTGGATTTTGAACTGCGATTAAAAGTGGAACGACTTGATTAGTCGATAAGAAGATGAATTGCCATTTAACAATGATTCGAGATCGTTTCGTTTGACAGATTTGTTTTCTAATTTGGTGGACGAAATGTTCGTCAGTCGGTTGCACGTTACAAAGTATATATGTAACACCTGGCCTTCTTATCGGAGACAGTCTGGCCAATGTGCCTACCTCATCCTCCAGACAAATTTTCTCTCCTTTCAAACTGTGGCGAGTTTTATAACAGTCGTCGATTTATTTCTGTTTGTTTGACTTTTGACATCATTATTGTTATTTCAAGTGTGTTGCAGTTTGTATTGGCGCGCACGCAACAAAGGTCCGTGTGTTATCATTTCACCATATAAAATAAATAAAATTACTTCTTCATTGGTTAAAAGACCTTTAACGCGAACATATACACACACTGAGAGAAATATTAAGGAAAATTTCCAATAATCTCTAGTAAACGAACCGTATTGAGCAAATTTTTATTTTTTTTCAATGTTTAAATTAATTTTTACCTTAGTTATAATAGGGACAATTTAAAATTAATTAACAAATTGTTCAATTTGGGATATCTGGACCAAGCCAAATAACCTGATCGGGTATTGATTGGGGATGTAAATGGTATCCATCTTTCCCTATTAATCCGATAGAGTCGAGTCTGAATTTTGACATTTTTCACGCTTTTAGTATGCATTTCAGCACGTAGGCTTACTTTTACCAAAAGCCACGAAATTCAGGCTCGTCAGCCAATAGATGACGTCATTTTTCCACGGCAAGGGCTTTAAATAGTTTCCTCGAAGGAAGAGTTTCGAAAATAATGGCTCCATTGAGTGCCGAAAAATGTCGACAGATGTTGAATGGACATATTTGGTGTATGCGTCCACACCAATTACTTTTAGCCGGTCATCGCGGCTGACTGAGGGTGTTTTTGTCAAGCCCGCGAGATAACGAGAAACAACCTCTCCTTCTCGCTCGACTATTTCTCTTTTCTCTTCATTCTTCGCATCATGATCATTTTATTACTGTGGAATTGTCTGCGCGAAAGGGTCTTATCGGCAAAGAAAAGTTGACTTCCCAACGAGTCCACTCGTTAATTGTCATTTTGATAACGAATAGATTTATGTATGTTTTAATAGTTCCGTCTAGAGTTTCAATGTATCTGATGAGTGGACGTAATCAGTTTTTTTTTGGTTTTTTTTTCGTTAGTTTTGTTCATTTTGTTCATTTACTGCTTTATTGAAATTGCCAGAAAATTGGAATTAATATTTATATCAAAACGTGTTGATATTAATGTTACTACATTGTATTATAAATTAATTCTGTTGCATAAAATGTATGGACGTTTTAATAAGTTTTAATAAGTTTAATTAAAAAAAATATTTTGAAAAAGTTCCAATAATTTACAGTAAACGAATTATATCAAGCAGATTTTTATTTTTCTTTCAAAGTTTAGAGTAATTTTTACCATAGTTATAGTATAGAACAATTTAAAATTGAACAGAACAAAATAAACAATGGAACAAATTGTTCAATTTTAAATTGTTCTCTATTATAACTATGGTAAAAATTACTCTAAACTTTGAACGAATAATGAAAATCTGCTCGATATAATTCGTTTACTATAAATTATAGGAAAATTTCCATAATATTTCTCTTAGTGTATGAATAATTGTAACTATTAATTTGTTATTGTACAATTTATTCATAATACTTGACCACGGTTCTTACGAAATGCCTGAGAAAATTTATATTACATTCAAGTTTTGCACTAGTTGGTTTCGTGGGTTTATAACCAAACTTAAAAAGAGCTTCCTCCTTTTTTCTTTTCTTTTTTTTTTCTTTTTTCTCGTTCCGCCCATCTTTGCAATCTGTAAAGATAAAACATGTAAGAATGTTGAGCGCGAGGAAGAAGCGACCGATTGGATGGAAATTGACACTTCCTGCTGGAAATGAACCTGTCATTTCGAGTCGCGCTTATCTGGCGTACGCGAATGAGACGAGATAAAGTGACTTGTTGTTGTTGTTTTTGTTGTTGCCGGTGTTCATTGCCGTCCGTCACTCGGCACATTCCTTCGAGTATTTGAGTCCGAAGAAAAAGGAATGCTTTACATATCGTTTTATAAATTTTGTTCCGTAGATATAACGGAGTACCTGCGGGTGAGCGAGAAGGAGCATGCGGCGCACGACGAGAGGGAAGCGACGCAGCAGCGTGGCCAGCCGTCGGACGAAAATACGCCGGTCGCGACGGTGGCAGCAGTGGTGGTGAAATCCGAGGAGTGCCGCAGCGAACAGCAGCCGCAATCTCAGCAGAGACTTTGCTATTCCAACGAAGCCGATGGAAGGGAGGCCGTGGGCGTTTTGGAGGCGGGACAACCGGAAATAGAAAATGGCGTGCTGGAGGAAACGGCTGCGGCTGCCGGGAATGTGGTCATCGTAACTGCCGCCGAACAAGAAGACGACCTCGGTGACTACAGCTTCCGTACCATCGATTATCCTCCAGTAATTGCTGAACAGTAAGGATTAGTTTATTGCTCCATTTATACGTCTAGCACTAAAACATTTTTATAGATATGTAATTAGAGACAATTCTTAAACAATTTTTGTCCATTGAACGGGACGTTTGGCGTGGCTGACAAACATTTCAGTACCAACAGGAATCAGTATAGATATATTATGTGTTCGAAGAGCATCCGATACCTAAGTAGAAATTTTGATCGGGCGCTCGTAGGGGCCCAGATGGGCTAAAACTGGTCCCTATAGGGAAAACATACCAGGCTCTATTGGTGATGTAACGGGATGGCCAACAGAGCCCCGTACTAGAACCCAATTGGGACCACCTTATGCAATCCCAATTGGAGCTACCTTGTACAAACCCAGTTAGGGCCATCATATTATTATTTCTAATTAAAAATGTAATTACTTTCATTTATAAAATAATTTATTACAGTAATTCTTCTTTTGATTAATTGGAAATATTAAATATAAAAAAACCTTATTAAATACCCTTTCAAAGCCCAATAATTTTTATGAATTGCCCTGGCAAATTTCTACTTGGGTATACTTGCTACATCTACGTTTAGAGAAATGAGACCCAGACAAGTAACAATTTACTGCTTTGCATGCGCAACCAATTTTGCTCGCTGAAAAAAAAGAGGTTGTAACACGACAGCGGCCTTTGGAGGTCCCGAACAAATAACAACCGCGTCTATCGGGTTAAGCAACGATGAGACAGATTGAAACTGCCGTTCTTTTTTTTTATAACAATCTTTATCTTTTCGCAACAATACCACATTTTACCCTTTTTCGACACTAATGTACAACATTTTGACTGCCAATCAGTCGTGTGTAGTTTTGTTCTTATTTCGGAACGTTAAAATGTTTGTAGACATTTCTTTCAGCGGATTAATTCAAGTATAGTTGAACGAACTTTAACTGACCTTGAACGTTTCACGTGGAATTACAAAATGACAATAATAATGATCATTAATAATGATGAATTACTTAATAACAGTTATTGTATATTTAACTGGTCATATAAAAAAAATTATTTTTTAACATTGAATTAATTTATACAAGCAACTGTTTAATGATCATTTATTATAATAAACTAATTAACTAAGATAATTGTAAAGCTTAATTAATTTACTTAATTGAACATTTTCAATGATCATATAAAAATAAAATTTTAGATGCATTTAACAAATAACACGTATCAAACTTCGAATATCGAATATGGTTAAAACCATTTGTAAACCAGTTTTTGTATTCAATCTTTAAATTGGTAGTCGCATTCCGCAAATTCATACGATAAAATATTCCTAGATAAACATTTGATTCCTTCCACCGAAAGGACTTGTCAGTGTTTCAAGCTTTACGAATTGTTGATAGGAAACAAGATAAACATATTTGTACATGGTTTTTAAACACGTATAATGTTTTTGACAAATATTGAAACATATTTTATCTTTCGTGATAAAAAAGATGATAAAAAAGTTTTTTGGGTAATCCGGCAAAGATGCAGTCACGCGATGGCTTTCCTTTTTTATCAAATCATCATTAAATTGTTTTTTAATGATTTTCAATGAACGTTTAAAGCGTCTTTGATTAATAAGTTTAAGACGTTCTAAAAAAAAAAAAAAAAAAAAAAATACAAAATATTTCCAATGTTATTTCATACTAATTGACATTTACATGAAAATTATAGGTTCAAAAGAAATATTTCCTAATCACTTTTATTCTATCAAAGTGTGGTGTATATTTTTATTTATATTTATTTTTACTCACTTACCAAATATCGCTCAGTAAAAGCCGCCGTTGTTGAGAATCGAAACCGCACCTACTAAAAAAATGTTGCCTTACACTTTATCACTAGAGCTATTGCCAGCTTTGCGCGAGGCAGCTAATCTGAGCCCATTTCAATCATAAATATGTGGCTACTTAAATACACCAAACAATGTCACTTATTAAACTGAAAGTAAAATAATGCAAATTCTCCTGCATTATGTTTATGCGTATATGTGTCAGAGTTTATAATAAACCTAATGAATTTAAATAAATATAATATAATAATAAACTTTTTATTACAAATTGATATTTTTTTCCGTCAGTATATCCAGCCTCGTGGCCCACTTCGTCGGGTAAAGGATTGGGGTACCAACAATTACAATTATGTCTAATTGAATATTAATATAGTATCTTTCTGTCCCTTTAGATCATTCGTCGCCCAGACGGGCGACAGTTTGAGGGAAGAAGGGCCGGAGGGACAACGGCAACAGGTGACTCAGCCCCTCCACCACCAACATCAAGACTATCACGAATCACATCAATATATCGTTAGACACGGTACAGAGCCTCAAATTTCCGAGGGAGGGGATAGCGAGACGCCTACCCCAATCGCAGTGTGCCATAGTGTCAGTCATTTGTCTCAGTCCATGATGAACCGATTTGGGAACGAGTCGCACTCTACACCTCAAAGTCAGTCACACAAACAGTTGACGGACAACCACTTGGATTCTAATCAGAAACACATGTCGGAACAAGACAGTGAGGACAGCGCGAGGTTCGCCATGCGCACCAACGGTCTCGGAGCGCTCTTTACGACTTTGAACGAAACACCTCCCGTTAATAACCACCCCCATCACACCCGTCACCCCCATCACCCCCTTCACACCCTTCACCCCCATCAGCAACAACAACAACACATGTTGCACCACCAACACCAGCAACACCACCAACATCCCGACGACATAGTGCTGGAGGAAAATTATCAGCAACAGCAACAAATGAGGACCAATGCCGGGGATGTGACTGGATCTCCGCAAGCTATGAAGAACGGGAATTCTCCAGGCTCCAGCAGAAGTCCCCAGGGAACACTGGGTTCGCCTCCGCGGTACGTTAATTACCATAGGAAGGAAAGACTGTTTACCGAGTTGCATATTCCGCCGAGCGGTCACCCGATGCAGATCAACCACACTAGTCAGGAGATGGAGAGGGTTAACGATCATTTATATGTGGACAATCCTTGGGGCCATTCGCAGGCTGCGCTGCACAATCAGGAAACGAACCACAGTTCTCCGTCCTCGCACTCGCCGGGTCACATATCTGAGTGAGTAAATTCTTGAAATATTATTTTATCCTTCGTAATTCTTTAATTGTCATATCCCGTCGATTTGGAATTCGTGACGTTTGAACTTCAAAATAGTCCGCGGTGTAGCATAGTGCAACGTATAGTAACGTTGTAGTGCAACGTGGGAAACAAATATTGATGTTTTGATATTTGTCGCTTAATTAGGAGAATTAGTGTTACTTTGTGTTAGTGTCATTATAACGTTAAGTGAAATTGTTTTTTTTTTTTTCTTTTGCGACCATTTTTCGCGCGTCGTTGCTGATTGGCGGGAAATATTGCTTTGTTGGTTATTCCTTTGCTGGTTTAATTTTTTTCATTCCCTTTCATTTTGTTTTATTATTTATTGTGTTTTTAACAAACATGAATTAAAATTGTGAATTATTTATGATACGCTTTCAATATTGCATTAAGAGCAATTTTTTATGCGTAAACATTTTTTAAATTTGGGTCTCAAAAGTTAAATTTAAAATAAAATTTAATAGTTTAAAGTGTACATTATTAAGTAAAACTTTTCCTTTCGAATATAAAGTATACTTTAAGTTTTGAAGACTACAATAATGAAAAAGTAGAAAGAAAAACGGGTTTTATTTTTACCGTTTGAGCAGTTTTTTTTGCTGATAATAACATTTTCTGGTTTTAATTTTGTTGATAATTGAAGAAAATGACAATACATCGTACTTATTAATAACAAAAAAACTGAGACGTTGATTAAAAAAATGCACGCGATACACGAAGGTAAATATGTTTCGTAGAAAACATTAGAGGAGAGGGGAAGGACGGAGGGAGGGAGAATGAAAGCGTGAGAAGGGGAGGGGAAATGGTGTCATATTTGGCTGTCGAAAATGTTAAGATTTGTAATATTATAGATTTATTATGACTAAAAAAATCAATGTTAAATAATCGAGTGACTCAAAAAATATTTAATTAATTTAAGAGATTAAGAGAAAACTTTCAGTTAATGACAATTTAAACATTCCTAATTTGAGAAAGTGATTTTTTATATTAAACTGATGTATCAAGTAGCAACTTTTTGTGTGGTGTATTTTTTAATTTAATAATTTTGTATCCAAAAATAACTTATTTGACAGTATTTAATTTTTTGACATATATGTCGTTCCATTAATGACTCACTACAACGTCGATAAAATAGTAACATCTTTTACTGATTCTTTCAATTTACCTGTTTCTTTTTTTTCTTCTTCTTCTTTTGTTTTTTAATCCGTTTAAACGATAAATAGAAAACAGACTCGTTGACATAGGATTCAAATATGTGTGTTTCTTTTCCTCAAACACACATCCCCCTAAGTCGAACGACAAACAATTTTGCGCCCTTTGTTTTATTTTTTCTCGCTCGATTTAAACGTGCGAACGATTTTCCCACTTTGACAAAACTTGTGCTCGGTCAAGGGTTAATGATACTTGGATATTTACGGACAGGATTATGTCTAATCCTTTGCGAGTCTGAATCTCAAAACACCAGCTAAAATTATGATTTATTTTCATCTCACGATACTTTGCAAAAAAAAAATGTATCCGAAATTGTAATTTCCTTTTCATTGTTCATTATTCAGTACAGTGAAAATAAATTTAAAAAAGAAAAAAAGTAGAAATTGGTGTAAATACTACTGCAGTTTATGACGACACTCATTTTTGAAATTTTTGTTATCATTTCTCGAATGGTTCCAATGGAATAATAAAGAACAATTTAAAATCGAATGGAACAAAAGAAACAACTGAACAAATTGTTACATTACAAAATTAGTACACTGGTACAATTATTTTTAGTTTAATTATTAAATTGTAATTATTATTTTTAATGTAGATTAAAACGTGCACTTAATTTTCAATCCTTTCTTTTGGTAATGTCAATAAATTTAAGCTTAACAAAAAGAATTAATTGCCCTGTTGGTGTAACAAGTGAAGATATGAATGACATTAAAAAGAAGAGAACGCAATGGAATTTGTAACTCACAAATTAGCCTTATTAGCCTTAGAAACAATATTTGTTTGTTCAATATTGAAACTGACTTGTAAAAAGTTGAAAATGTGTCCTTGTCTGAACATAAGAATCGTGAATGGTGTCAATCAAAGAGTTAAAGGATTCCAGCAGTTTATTAATGAGATTAGTTTTCGAGAGGAAGTGCTCATAGTTAGATGCATGCCACGTGTCAAGAAAGGGTTCTATGAAGTCGACGGAAGCTGAATATGCTCGTAATGCTACGCCAAGCATATGGCCAAATCATTTGTTTATATACCTTAAAGTGGCCAATCTAATTGTTGATTTATGACCAGTGACATTGATATTTAACAACTAGCATTTTCCTTCTCATACTTTTTTCTCTTTTTTTTTTTATTCTTAACGATCTCTTTTATTATTGTCTTTGGCCATTGGACAAAATTAATATGCGCTATTATTAGTAGAGTGAATTTGACGATAATTGTTATTGCTTTAATCATTGTTATTATTAATTAAAAAAATCTATTCTACAATGTCGTCGTAAAACAAATTAATAGCATCGACGAAAGATTTTTACGTCATCAATACTTTTCGAGCGCAATATATCAAGTATGACAGACAAAGAGAACATTAGTCCGAATTACACAAACTAATGAAAGTTAAGTTATGTAAAATGAGGGTTCGACCACGAAGTTTATCTTCAGTCAACCGAAAACAATCATTTTCGTCTTTGTACGAAATTACCTCGCTTCATTTTTTAGTTTTATGGGGCACCCTAAATCTTGGACTCGGGACAATGGGAGAAAATTGTTTTGAGAGAAAACAGTAGTGTTGAGTTGTATATACCTGTACAAGAATATAAGGAGAAAAAAAAATTGGGGAGAAAAAGGATTCTAACATTTTACCTTTTTCAAACAACATTTGTATTCAGTTCGTGGGTTTATTTACATTTGGCCTAAAGAGACAAGATAAGTATTGTTGACATGGAAAGCTGCAAAAGTTGTTGATAGCCAAAGAATATTATCGTTCTATTACCATAATAAGAATTGTTTCTTTTGCAATGCTTCAGTTGATTGGGTTGAAATTGTCGATGATCCAATGTTTGTATATTATGATATAATTACCAGTTTTGACAATTAAGGAAACATTTCTTTTTTATTGTTAATCACATAAAGGTGATTACAAGTTAGAAAAGCTTGTTTATGTTTAGGGCAAGTTGATGTCTGACGTACTTGTGCCGAACTTGATGCAAGTTGGACTGGAGAGTTAGTAACCAAGGCGAAATCTGCCTTAACGCTTAATTTTGTATAATCCTTCTTGTTATTTCAAAAATCCAGTTGGACGGTGAGTCACGAGAAATTTTCCATCTCGCAACTGAAATGCTGTAAATTTGGCTGCAATTATTAACGAATTTGACATTGTAATACACGAACCTTGGATACATTTAGCTTAGTTGAACAAGGTTGCTAATTAGGGCGCAGGCATACCTTTTCATAGACATGCTTCTTGTAAATCATTTAGTTTCGCCTTAAATATGGTAATTTGCTTTCCAAAATTTATGATTTCCTATCCGCACTGTATTCATATTTCAACTCTGAAATATCAAATAACTTGCACATCACACGTCTTTGCCTTGTAACAATGTTCAAGTCTCGCACGAATGGATGAGAATGAGGATGAGGTCGAGCTATTTTTATTGTATTTTTATTAATTTTCAATTCATGTACAACATTCTTGTCGATTGCAATGCGAAACAAGAACATAGTCAATTAATTATTGATCTGCACTCAGAAAAAAATATACTTACTTTAAGAAACCTGTACAAAGAAAATATTCCTATTAAAACTAATAGAAAATCTATTAAAAATAAGAATATTCAGTTAATATACAATAGATTAAGGTTTTTATATTAAAAGGAATTTCATTTTATAATAAAACTTATTTCAGATAACAC
>JABFPN010007327.1:0-10428 GCA_022817305.1 Leptoteleia sp. ZL-2020
GAAAAAATTTTTTAACGCAAGAAGAAAAAACAAATATTTTAAAAGAATTGAATTCCGGAGTATCTGTTTCTGACTTAGCAAAAAATCACAATTTGCATGCAAGCACTATTAGAAAGTGGAAAAAAAATAACTATTTAAGGACATTGATAACATATCGAATAAGTGAAATTAAAAGAATAAAAATTAATAAGTAAATAAAAAAAGAAAAGAAAAAAATATTACAAACACAAAAAGGAAGGCCTGAAGTTGTTTCAATTCATATAATAGGTTAGAGTGGTGGTAATGTCAGGAGTCTCATTTTCCTCTCCTACAGCCCCGAAAGTGTGACTCCTCACAGGTTTGACTGTATACATAAAATCATGGTAATTATGAACCCACTCACCCCCCCCCCCCCCCAAACTGGGGTTAATATACGTCAAATCGATGTTTTTCGTGCTGATTACGAAAAAAAGAAGTCGCTCTTGTACCGTTTAAAAGATATGACCAAAAAACGGTAAAGATGGCAGTTTTTCGCAAATATCTTTAAAACGGTCAAACAAAATTATTTTTTTCTTGCATAATCGTAATCAGCGCAAACGAGTACAAAGAAAATATGTATTGCAACATTTAGGAGTGACGGAGTTGTCTCCCTGTAGACAATATAGTCCTTCGGAGTGGGTTGGGATAGAGTTGGGAGTGCATATTTTCACCCATAACTGAATATATCAACTTTAGGCTGATGCTACAAAGGACCAAATTTACTCCCAATGAAACTACGGATACAGGTTCAGGACATCATTAGGAGCAATTTTAATCCGTTGGAGCACCAGCCTAAAGTTGATATTTTCAGAGATATGTACGAAACTCTGCGCACTCCCAACTTTACCCCAATGTACTCTGATGGACTACAATATCGTCTACAGGGAGACAATCCCCGCACTCCTAAATGATGTAAAACATGTTTTCTGTGTATTTTTTGATCTGATTACGATTATGCAAGAAAAATTAATTTTGTTTGACCGTTTTAAAGATATTTGCGAAAAACTGACATTTTTACCGTTTTTTGGCCATATCTTTTGAACAGTAAGAGAGCGACTTTTTTTTATTTTATTCGTAATCAGCACGAAAAAACACATCAATTTCATGTATATTAACCCCACTTTATGGGGGGGGGGGAGTGGGTCCATAATTACTAAAATCATTACTATTAGTATTCAGATAAGGTCAACCAACCCTAAAAATGATGCACCCACTGGTCCCATTTCAACAATTCGAGTCGCTAAAGCCTCACCATCCATTTGCGGTGGAGGATTTGGTACTTTACTAGGCTTCACCAATTTACACGTTACACGAATGGGCATGGATGCTCGTCGAGGTGGTATGAGAATTCGTATGCCACTGTGTCGACATCCTTTCATTGCTCCACCTCTAGCGTCTACAAGGAAACTAACTAAAAACCTAAAATAAAATAAGATTGAATGAAAATCAGAGCATAGTATTAACGCATAAAATACGAATAAATATCGAAAATGTGTAATAAATAATATAGGTAAATCTTAAATAATCTTTATATCAAGTTACGAAATATGTAATTTTAATAAATTTAAAACTGAAATTAATTCTTGCATTTAACACATAATTGTTTATGGTATAATATACAGTAGACGTTTCACTACTTTGTGCAGATTATATTAAATAAACAACAATCATTATTACATAATATACGTACGGTTTAAAATGAAGTCTGTAACAAATCACAAAATTGCGAATTAATTTAATAAGCCAAAATCTAGCAGCGATATAAATAAATAAAAACATCATACCCAATATTGGAAGAATCATGGCTGTCAAAATTTTCGGCATAACAATAATTATTGCTTTGGACAAATTCATGCTTCTCTTGTTTCAAAACTGTAATTTAAATACGAAAAGAATGTTTAGAACCTCAATATTAAATACAATGTTGATTAACAGAAATTTGATTTGATAAAGGTGACATTTACGTTGCTGTTTGTGACTCGGATCATCTCCAGTTACGTCAATAGGAAGTGAATCATCCTGCAAACTTTTCATCAGATCCAGTGTTAGGTACTGATACGGTTGCTCGCTTATTAAAGCTTCGGAACCTAATTACAACAGAAAAGTTAAAATTAATTTTATAATACGCAAAATAATCTAACAAAATTATTATTACTGCACTACTACTGTTATTTATTAACTAATCTCAAAAATATGATAAAATATGATAACATCCAAAATCATGTTAAGTTTGTGATTAATTTCTTTTCCTATAAATATAAACTGACCCCCTTCGTCTTCCGAATCAGACATGAGACTTGTTTCTTGCAAACTTTCTGGGGCGATAACTTTGTACTTTTCCTCCCAATTTTTATTATCTGGAGTAATTCCGTCATAAGACAGTCCTTTTAATACCTCCATCACAGAAATGTATCCTAACTTTTGAGCTATATTTAATGCAGTCAAACCATCCTACAAAAAACAAATATGCATTTTTTAAGAAACGTATTGAAAGCAATTATAATCAATTTATAGCAAATTAAAAGTATTTTATACATATATTGAACATATAACTTTTGTGAAATATGATTACTTACATTCGTACGGGCCCTATGCCAAGCATTAGCTTCAATTAAAGCGGATACGACATGGGCATGGCCTTGCTGTGCCGCTTGATGCAGTGGTGTATAATTTTGTGACGTTTTGACATCAATTTCAGCGTTGTGTTTCAACAAAAAGCGTATCATGGACAAGTTGCCAAAATGTGCCGCGACGTGTATTGGCCGGTAACCTGTTACTGTCTTACTTCCCACGTCCGCTCCATATTTCACCAGAACTGACGCCACTTTCGTAAAATCTTCTTGGGCGCATAAATGTAAAGCGGACAGTCCATTCTGCAAGAGTGTAAAAATTAATTTTCGATGACTTAATCGAGCGATTTAATGGAACTGTTGGTATTCGCAGAGGATAAATTTATTTTCATTGCGTCAAAGAAAGAAGGTGAAGACAAAGTGACAGTTACCGTGGCTTGCTTGTTAGGGTCTGCTCTATGCTCAATTAGCAAATTCGTCATATCGTAATGACCCCTTTGGGCACTTAAATGCAATGGTGTGAAACCAGCGCGAGACTGCACATTTGGGTTAGCGCCATGTTCCAGTAAGGTCGTTGCAATATCCATCTGAAAAGTTTATTTTCTCTAGTCAATATTAATTATAAGACTTTACAAATTAATAACAATTCGCAATTAATTTATCAATTAATCTTATTAAAGCTGAATAAAACAATTTGATGCAATTAAATACCTGATTTTTTCTGGCCACAATATGCAATGGTGTGTGCCAATTTTGAGATTTTGTATGAGGAGACGCACCTTTGTCTAATAGTAATTGTGCTACGTGTGGATGGTTATAATGACATGCTAAATGAAGTGGAGTAATACCATACTGAAATGTAAAAATTAACATTTTAATAAATAATTTAAGCATATATTAAGTACAGAATGTATATAAATAAATATACTCAAAGATATAAATTAATCAACTAATGTTCCAGTTGTAATGAATAATTTTAAGACAATATATTTAATATGAAAATGTCAAATTTTATTATACTCCAAGAGATAAATTGATCTAAAATAACAACAAGCAAACCTACCTTATCCTGAGCTTCTAGTTTACTATCCCTTTGCAAAAGAAGCTTTGCTACATTCATATTACCATATTTTGCCGCAAAGTGCAGAGGAGTGAATCCATTAGTTGTTGTAGCATTAATCGATGCGTTATTGTCGAGAAGAATCGCAGCAACCTACATTAATAACAACAAATGTTTATTTTTCATTAACTAACGTGAAACCTTTTATTAGGTGTGCAAATATGACCTGAATGCAACATCCTAAAGGTTTTATTTAATTTTGGAATAAGAGACTGAGCATTCCTTCATTGTAAATAAATGCGTTAATCGCTTATTACGATAGTAGTGCTCGTTAATTTAAAACCACCGCATGCAATACTTTCCATTAGTATTAATAAAACATACCAATTATTACTTGGTTAAGGATTTACGAATAATAAAATGAACTTATCGTAAAGTCACACAATGTTAATGTCGGACAAAAATTAAATTGTCGACTATAAGATCTTACCTGAAAAGCTTAAATTTATTCTGATGAATATATAATTGTATTCATCAATGAACTTTACATAAGTGTCGTAGCAACAACTGCGATGAATTAAGTGTGGTTTTTTTTTTTGCAATACAGTGCATTATGAGATGAAATTGTGGGAACGAAATTATTTCACAAATGAATGATAGTTGCAAAATAAATGTCACCTAGAATATCTAATAAAATGAAACCAATTTCAGTTGGATCGAACAAAAAAATAACGTTGAACTTAACGTAAATAAATTATTGTCGAAAATATAAAAGGTTCGTTCGTACTAAGCACAGTTACCGATTCGTAAAAACGTTATTCTACAACTGAAGCGTGACATGAAAATGAGAATAAACGAAACGAAAAGTATGCCTGGTAAAATTATAATAACACATTTTATTAATCAATAAAATATAAAAGAAAAATGTACATAAACGAGACATCAAAATCAAACGATGCGAAAATCATTCGGCATTAAATAACAGAATCAGGTAACAAAGTCAGATGAAATATTCGCGGCGTCGAGTCCAGTACAAGTACTTGGAATTTTCCGCATTGATGGAGTCGGCGATCTTCGCAAATTCTTTGTACATTACCTCTTCCTGCCCTTCCTTGGCCGCGACGTGAAGAGCAGTATACATGTCCTTCGTAGCAATGTCAACAGTAGCTCCATGTTGTAATAGTAACATGACAATGTCAACATTTCCCAGTCGAGCCGCAATATGCAGAGGAGTTTGTAGTTCCTGTGAACATTAATCAGTATTAGGATTCTCCATTAAATTCAGCATTATTTGATCTAATAAGCCTACTTAATTGACAAATATTCTATAATCATGGTCCTTCGATTGTACACATCAACATGTTTTACAAGTTCATTTAATAAAGTGAGTTTTACTCAAAATTATTTATGATTTATTTATGCAATTATTGATGAAAATACTACTTATTTTTAAACATTTTTCTATCAATTTTATACCGAAAAGTAAAAGCACTTTCTTTTTACATCTTTGCTTTATTTGTATAGTTAATAAATCGTTAATTTTACGTAATTGTTTTATTTATTGCACGCAAACTTACTCTCGCACGAGCATCAACTTTCGCTCCATTTCTCAATAAAATACGAATAATGTCTGTTTGATTAGCTCTCGCAGCCAAATGCAATGGCGTTTCGCCCCTAACCGTTGGCACATCCGCATTGGCTTCGTGCTGCAGAAGGAATATCACAATATTCATACACCCCATAAAACTGGCCACGTGTAATGGAGTCAACCCAGACTGTAAAACAACAATGTTTTTAAACGATTTTTCATTAAAAACTCATACGAAACTCATATGGAAGACGGTAAAATAACGTCTCTGACCATTTTTTGTCCGCGCGATATTTCAAGTAAATGAAAAATAACGAAAAAAAATCAATTACATCATAATTTATTTATGCAATAAAAATAATAAACAAAAAGACAATAAAATTATAAATTAAATAATAATTAAAAAGAAACCTGATGATTATAAACTCAAAGAATGATACTGTGCACTAACATAATTAGTGCATAACTATTTAAATGTGATAAATAAATCAAAAAAGATAAAAGTGCCCCTTGCTTTTAACATTGACTCGCTTTGGGATGAAATATTGAAACATTTTCACCCATTATTTCATTGAATTACCTCCGTCGTGGATTCGATCGACGCACCATGCTTCAATAGCAGTTCCACGACTTTGATGCGATTTTTTTTGCACGCAATATGCAACGGTGTGAAGCCGTTTAGGGCACGTGCATTAGGATCGGCTTTTCTATCTAAAAGCAACTTGGCGACCCTAACGTGGCCGCAGTGAGCAGCCACATGGAGAGAAGTCAGGTAATCGATCGTAACTTCGTCGACAGGTGCGCGATGATAAAGCAAGACCCTTGCGGCCCCCACGTGATCGCCCTGCGATGCCATGTGCAACGGTGCCAGACCATTCTAAATCAAGTCGAAGGGGGATTGATTAATTAAATTCATTGTAAATTAAGGAATCGAGATACAAATAGCAATTACACTTTCAAATTGATACACGTGCAAGGCTTTGTTACATTTCAAATCAATTTGTAGTCTTACAAACAAATTTTACCTTAGTTCTTGCACTTATAGGCGCGGAGTGTTCTAATAAAGTAGATATAACTTGTTCGTGTCCGGATCTTGCAGCGCAGTGCAAAGGCGTTAAACCGTCTCTGGTCTTCGCATCTATTATTGCTGAATTTTCTAGTAATATCTTGACTAAATTATTCTTCCCCCACTTTGCAGCGACATGAAGCGGACTAATATTATGCTGTAATGTTATTAAATTGAATTTGTCAATTAAGACTACGCTGGTCGTTACGTTCAAATAAATGTACACATAGAAATTTGTTATTCACCTTCGCTAAATAATTAACGTCAGCACCTCGTTTGATGAGTAAGCGTGCAATTTCTTCGTTACTATAATGAGCAGCAATGTGAAGTGGTGTAAATCCACTTTTTGATGTAACGTCAGGTTTATGATCGTTCTAGAATAAATATATCAAATCATCAACGAGAATAGTGGAGTAATTATGTTTTCAGTAAAATTTATTTGGTAAAAAAAATATTTAATATTTTGCCAGTTAGGTCCTCACTTGTAAAAGTAAGTCGGCAGCTTTGCAATCGTCTTTCCTAGCAGCAATGTGTAGCGCAGGAAGCCTAACTTTCCCTTTCGAGTCGTTTTCGAGAAGAACACTAACTACTTTATCGTGGCCTTGCTGCATAGCGACAGCAAGAGGGGTGAAACCATCCTAAAGTACACAAATATAATACAATATAAGTTATGCATCAATATTTAAACCATTTCGAGAATTACTTTTTTTTTCATTCTGTATTTCATCCTAAACATTATCAAAAGTATAAATTTTCGCTTAATACTGATATTAGGGATGCTTCTATTGGGCATGATTTGAACGTAAATTTGTACTATTATCATAATTCCAATAAAATCTTATGATATTGACCTATTTTTTGTAAATCTTGGCACGGGCAGACCTATTTTTAGGATTAATTATTTGAGAAGAAAACACGGGGGTGCGCTAACACAAATAAGCATTGGTAGCCTTTGTTGTCGCATTTCATCAAATTAATGAATATTCACATTAGATGTAACAGGCCAATCAACATTAATCCTTAACATGCGATTTATATCATATATGAGAAAAAGTTTTATTAATCTCTATTTCTTCGAAATCGTACGTGAATGTTTGGAAGTATTAATAAACTGATTATATTTAACTATGATAAACATTTCATGAACAATTTTGTAAATAAGTTTCTTGATTAACATTCAGAAGAACTGTAACGTTCAGTAAGTGTTATCGCGTGGTATTAAAGTAGAACAAAATTATTTATAAAGCATTGGATTAGATTCATAAAACAAAATATTGAAAATCAATTAAAGGTAAATGTTGCGGATATAAATAATTATACTAATTTTGCACGGCGGAATTTTTAAATAAATATACTTCATCAAGCCCAAAGTTTATGCAACTATGCCTACATATTATTAACTTGTTGCTATAACATTTCAGCATAACAAATTGTTTATATTTAATATTGATATTTAGAAAATCTTAAAAATAAAGATTCTAGTCATTCTAATGAATAATACAATTGTACTTTAGTTTACCTCTGTCGCCAGACTCTGGTTTGCCCCATTATTAAGAAGTAGCTTGACAACTTGGTCATGATTTTCTTGCGCAGCCATATATAACGGTGTAAATCCATTCTGAGATTGGATATTAACTGCCGCGCCATACTGAATAAGAATATTAACTATTTCTGCCTGTCCAGCTGAAATAATAATAAAATACAAAATTAATAGATACTAGATCATATAACAATTAGATTCTTAAATACAAGTATTTGTTTTAAATAATTAAAATTTAGTTATAACAATCAATCAGAAAATTATTTATAAAAACTACTTTTGTATCACAGAACAATATAAATACTAATGAATGAGTTGAGTTGACAAACTGAAGATGGCACAAATAATGTAAATGTTTTTGTATTACAACATTGTAATATTAATATCAGACCTCTTTTTTTTGCAGTGTATAAGATAGATAGATATAACAGTACTTTGCAAATTAATGTCCTAAAGTATTAACTTAAATTACTATAACTTATCAATTTTTCTCGTTAATAACACAACCAATTAATTAAAGCAATTTATATTGTTCTTTTAGCCCGATTGATGTTAGTTAATTTAACTAGATACCAAAATATTCTTTATTAAAATTCAGAATGTGTCACAATGCAAAGGAATGTTCATAATTATATAGCAAATTTACAACTACATAGTAAAAAAAAATTACACCATAATAGAACACCAAACCAGAATTTCTTTTTCATTTTATTTTCTAATAAAATGAATAGGCCATAAAATTGTAAAATAAGTTATTAAATAGAAATTGCATCTCTAATAAAAATACTATTACATATGAATACGCGATGAAAATTGTTCTTAAATCGAATAATTTATTTTTTACTATTTACGCAATAAAATTATTTATTTTCTTTTTAATTGTGTCCATCAAATCAAAACTTATAGAGTCGTTAAAATACCGCATTAAAATTTGATAAAGTTAGTTGGTTGCCGCCAATGAAAAATTAATTGCTGAATTCGTTGACTTTTAACGTGTTATTTTAACGAGTCAAAAGGTTTAAGCTTGCTGGATGCACTGAAATCTATTTAAATTTGTTTCAAACATGGACAAAACCTACATCAGAAACCAATAGCTCTCTAATTCCGCTTTTTAACATAAATACTCAACTCCCGTAGTTCAAATTTAAATATAAGTAAACCGATATTGGAGATACGTCATTCGATTAGATTCAGCGAAATGCTGCTATTGGCGTTCGGAAACTTGATTGTACAGACGGGAAATCAAGAAAAATGGCGCCTAATTATAGAGCCGGCAATCGAGACGAAGGACTGATTAGGTATTCGCAATTCAGTTTAATGGAGTACAATTATAAACAGGTAATAGAAAACTAATCACCCAGAGATGCTATATGCAGTGCAGTGTTTCCTTTCTTCGTTGCAGCATCAACTTTGGCACCTCTTTTCAATAATTCTGTCACTATCTCCACATGACCGTCCTTCGAAGCCAAATGTAACGCGTTCAAACCATTCTGTTGTAAGAAAACATAAAAAAGCCACCATTAAAATACTGCGATAACAAATTCCAATCATAATATTGTTTGTTTCCAGTCCAACATAACATGTACGCGTAAAGTAACGGAAAAGTTTTACATGTTTACAATTTTAAAGGAAAAAAAGGAAATACATTACAGAAAATGGTTTTACGATTCCAAGTATGCGAGTATATTTGAAGAAATAAATCAAGTGTAAGCATTGCGTTTTATATATTATATTCAGATTCCTACTTTACAAGGATAAATTACCTATGTGGGTTGATGCCTGGAATGAGGCATACCCTTGTGGAAAAGAATGCTGAAAATTCCAAATTTTATCAATTTCTCAATGTTTTAAGCGTTTTTCAACACTTTTAACCATTTTTCAGAATTCTTTTCCACAATGGTATGTACATTCCAGTACCAAGGTCATAAAAATATTCTGATTCAACAACCGAAGAAACAAATTTCTTCCTCTACTAATATTTTCCTTTTTCTTTTCCTAAACTGAATTGCTTCAGAGTGACATTTCTTCAAGTTTATATTTTCTCGGGCATAAACGGTAAATCAAGGCTGCGATTCACTCAAAGGTAAGATAAACAGAAAACTTTAAATTTACCGAATTAGCTGTATTTATATCCAAATCGGTATCCAAATATTCAATCACTCGTTCTAGATCCCCGGATCTGGCAGCTCGTAAAAACGATGTGGTATCATCGGCCTGAAATCAAAATAAGAGCATGAGCAAATGGTGACAAATTTGCCGCAAACAAGCGAAACGCGATAAATTTCATCGAAGCCCCATAAATAACAATAGAGGAAGAAAAAAGAAGAAGGAGGAGAAGAAGAAGAAGAAGGAGAGTAAGAAGGAAAAAAAAAAGGAAGCACGTCAATAAAAACCATAAACTTGAGCCGACCCGCCGCCCGTCGATAAATCTGACGTATACACCAGATCTCTATAAATAAACAATGCGCCTTCGCACACATCAACAAACTTATTATAAAGTCACCCTAGACCTCTTTACGCGGATAATAAAACGATTATCGATTCCCATTCCGATGCACGATTCCAATTATAGCGAACAGTGGCGTA
>JABFPN010007328.1:0-10428 GCA_022817305.1 Leptoteleia sp. ZL-2020
CATCCCGTCTCTTTTGTGTCGCACTTCATCCTGGCCGGGATCTTGGAAATTTAAGGACGGCGCTTGGGAGTTTTCAAGGGAAAAATTTGCATTGTTGTTTTCGCGTGATTTCTTCGACTTTTCTGAGAAAAGGTTAATAAAAATTATTAATATTGTTAGTCAATGAGTTATATAGTTGATAGAGTTGAAAAATTACTATCCTAAGTTGGTAAAAAGTATTGGTAGTTTGACATATATTGTCATCCAACTGACACTATCTACTATTGAGATACAAAAATAGATAATAAAAATAAACTGAGAAAAAAGTTGGGATAAAAGTTATTATACTATATCTAAAAATGGGGACAAATGACATCTACTTGCCTTAGTTAATGAACATTCACAGGATATGAACATTTTTATTATACACTGAGAAAAATATGATAGAAAAAATTACTGTTTTTAACTGTATTTCAGCTACATGTCGTTTTTGAATAAAAATTACTGTTTTTTAAAAGGAAAATGTTCTGCTTTATCTATCAATATAACACTTAAAATTAGTGTATTTGCTTTTAAGTAACAGTAATTTTGATTAAAAGACGGACATGTAGCTCAAATACAGTTAAAAACGGTAAATTTTCCGTCATATTTCTCTCAGTGTATAATAAAAACGTTCATTTCTCTTATAACCACTTTTAAACTGTACATTAACTAAGACAAGAAAGTGTCATTTGTCCCCATTTTTAGAGACAGTACAATAATTTTTATCCTAACTTTTTTCTCCGTGTAAAAAGAAACATATATCATAGTTTGGTCTTAGTAGTACTTAGTAGTACTTATCTTTATTAGTACTTCCAAAATAATATTTAATTTTAATCAAAGAGGAGACGTACGTTTCGCGGGGGGGGGGGGAGCACTTTTAGGTGTGTTACATGTTTAAATTAATAGGTGTAGCGCGTCGCGCGGATTTATTTTGCCCGCAGTCTTTGAATTATACGTCGGGGCATCTAAATTCTTAAACATATCAGTTACCAACGGGCAGACCGTAAATATATTTCATGCATCGCAAAACGTGTAAACACTTATGGCCCGGCTGTTTAAAACTGCAATATTCTCCGCTATTTATTGTCCTACGCAATTCCACCTACGGTAACCTACCCAACGGCCTAATATTTTACAGTCAATGGAGCAGAATTAAAAGTGGTTACATCTGCAGAAATGCCGTGTGAAATATTTGCGGCAACCGGCTCCATTATTTATTGTTAAATTATTTCAATTGTTAACACCTTTGCTTATTGTTAAATTACGATCGAATTAAAAAAAGAAAAAAAAAAAAGAGACGTCGAAAAGTGGAATTTCGTTTGAGCCATAGTTGAAATTGCTTATGAAATAATTAGTAAGGTGATGGGGAAATTTTTTAATGGAATGTTCGCGAATTGAGTATGCAATGATAAAATTGTGATGGCGCTATTTTTGAAAGCGGAGAAGAACGTTACCGAAGATTAACTGCCCGCTGAAACGCTGCCATGAGTTATACGGAATAGCTGCGGTGATTTTACGAGGACGAGCCAATACGAGTGTTGATTGGTGCGGATTTCATACGTCTATTGCGGAGCAAATTGAGTGGTTTCAATTTTTTCTTTGAAAAATTAACGCATTTTTTGGCAAGTTGGTTCTTCATTTGGAATAAATTTATTTAACGTATATTGTAAAAGTTTTTGTGCCACAACTGATAGTAACCTCGTGTTTATTATGATAAAAAAAAGAGATAGAAAAAAATATGAAGATGTGAATAAATTTTAACTTACTACTTGTTCAAAAACATTTTTCCCTGTTAAGAGAAGAATATTCTTTATTGGAGCAAAAGTTCATTTTATTTAATTCATTTTTTATATGTCACTTGACTTAAGGTTGCCTTTGTTACTATTATATTATTAATACTCCGAATCAATATTATTATCCTTTACGCATAGGGTAAAATTTATCAATATTTCCCACTATTTTTTTCATTATTTAATGTTATTTTTATTAATGCAATCAATAATTCGATAAAGTAATTTTTTTTTAAATAAAAATAACAATGCCTGTAGTTTGTATAAAAGTATATTTAAATTTTTATATTAATTGGAATAAAATGAAATGATCTTGAGTGTTGATTTAAGGAATTATGGATCGTTCGAGTCATCTTTCATGAATGAAATCATAAGGAGTTCACGTTATTTCGTTAGTTACATGATATTTTAATAGAAACGTTGACACACAGTGTTTTACGTTTGAATATTATTTAACATAATTGTTATTAGACTAGTATACAAAGTTGTGTTTATCTTGTTAATAAGTTGAGCAACTACGATAATTTGTAAGTGTTGTGAATTATGACGATTCTGTTTACATTATCTTCTTTAAGCACGTCGGGTAATTTAGACTTAACATTTATGAATAATTATATAAACATGACGCGTAAATAGGATAGAATAACGTGTAGTTTAGTATTTAAATTTAATTATTGATCGTCTATACGAGTTATTTGTTTTTTTTTTTGCTTCGAATTTGTTTAATTATGAAAGGTAATTATTGTTTGGTATTAAGGGTCAAGCCAGTATAACATAATATCGATCGTATTTAGTCAGAATTCAGGAATGCCATAAGTCATCAATGATTAGTCTTCAGCAAATTTGATACTATCTTAATTCTTAATGAGATAGACGCAACAGCATTGCGGTATTATAAATAATGATAATGATAATAATGACATGCAAATTGAGAAAAATTTTTGTAACATTTATATTATATCGTTAATAATCCGTGGATGTTTGTGAATTTGTTATACAATTTATGATAGAATTATAATTGGTATTATTTATCAAACTTATAAAAAACTTATCAATTTTGTTAACTCAACAAAATACTCTGTTACACTGATGAAATATTTTGTTGATTTAACTAAATGAAAATGACCAAAAAGTTTTGTTTGATTTAATCCATTTTTTCTGTTGCCTGCTGCGTGGTCGTGTAAACTCAGTTGGTTGATAAATTTTATCTTAAGTGCACACTTATCATATATAATTTGTCTCGGTGCAGAGATCACAGTGTACGTAATGTGCACTGAATTTCGAGTCGCACGAGGGAAAAAGTGGCGAAGATACTGGTGTATCGGCTGCATTGTTGCTATGAAAAAAAAGCTGGACTCGAGAGACGAGTTCCGGGTATATGCAGATTTTACGGTACTGCGTGTCGAATTTCCAGACTTTGCGCTGTAGAATTGCCATAAGAACGTTTTCCTATCTCCCGAGTCAATACTTGGGAGGCACAATTGTCTATAGTAAAGCATAATTTCGAGGCAATGCTAAAATAACTAACTCCACAATCAGTCTCACACTGAAAGAAATAATACGCTTATTATAAGAGGACAGTCTTCTTATGTAATTATGCTTAATTTAAAACTATTTATCATATCGTTAACTCGATTTCCTTTAAGCATCATAATATTATTCTTGTGATAAGAATATTATTCTTATAATAACCGGAATTATTCTTATCAAAATATCAAGTGGAAAATCTACTTATTATTAAAATAATCTGGTTAAAATAAGTCGATATTTTTTACAGTGCATTCTTGCCATCATCACTACCCTAGTAAAAATGAAACATATATGGACGTATGTTTTTTTTTAATACATATACGACCATATTTTAGTCATATATGCTTTTAATAATCTCCTTATATTGAAATCAATTATTGTTATGAAAAAACATGTATGTCCATGTATGTTTTCATCTTTACTAGGTTTGAACCGAGGAAAAATTATAAGTATAATTACATTAATGAACTATTTTATGCACGCGTTATCTTGATCGTTGAAGAACTGAAAAATACAAAATATTGAATTACGAAATAACTGACAGTCCTTGCGAATACCTTTTTTGCTTTTGCACGACTGAATGAAAGAGCAGCGGCAGACAACTTTCTTTATATTAAAATTTGGACTTTCGTTCGTAAATAAAAGAGGAATCTAAAGTCCTTATATAGCGAGGGAACAGTACATGCTTAACTTCAAGACATTTCCCAACTCGACGACCTGAAGTTTGAAACTCGGCAACCTGAACGATTGATAAAAAATTCTTTTCCCATAAAAAGTTATAATTAAAAAAAAAATATTTTTCTGAACACAATAATTTGTATTTATAAGGTAGAATTAGTTTGTATTCTATATTTTAAATCACACACATACACACACATATATATATATATATATATATAAATATAAAGTGGAGATTTTTATTTACTGTTTCTCTATCAAGTATTCAATTTCTCATGAACAAATCGCTTTCTTCCCCGCATTACTTTTTGCACTTTAATTGGCGAAAAGAGAATTCACAAAATTGCACACAACACCGGATAAACCTCGTACTTGTATTACAATTCACGGTTGCAGAACTTTAACTTTGCAATAATTAATTATGAACGTGCGTGTAGGAAAATTATTCACCGAGAATAAACAAGCTGAATGGGTTCTAACTCAATACTCTTGAATTATTTCAGTGTAATGCGTTAATTTTGCATTCCGGATTCTTGATCCCGCGATAAACATGGAATTTTGAAGTTTGCCGGCATTATACAAATGCGAAACTTATTTTAACAAGTAATTTGAATTTCGTACGTCAACTGGACGTAAATCGGGAAATCTCGACCCTGCCGCATTCAAATTTTAACCAAACCCGGCCCCGCGCAATGGTGAAACGTTTTTTTCTTTCTCCTTTTTTTTTCTTCTTTTTTTAATTATAGTAGAATATGCGCAGTTTAAGTTTAATTACAACGTAATTGAAATCACTGGTATAATTTTATTAGCAGCTTATTTTACTCGCAAGGTTAACGTTACGGGGCGTAATTGAAATTCGCAATGATTCGACTTTAATTAAATAAACTTGGCGCGCAAGTGCGATCGGACCTTTTGGGATTATTTTTGCGAAAAATTATCCCGCGCTTTAAGTTCGCGCCATCGATCGGATGCGCGTCGGATGACACTCCCTCTTTTTTTTCTTTTTTTTTTTTTATTATCATCTCGAAAGGAATAATTGAAATTACTTGTAAGCGAAACTTAATTTCCTTGGGAAAGAAAGGGAGGAAAAAGGAAAAAAGTTAAAACTCCTTAGCGTTACCCGAACGCTGGGAAACCCCCCTTTTTTTATTACCATCGGCAACGCGATGCGTCAATTTAATAGTTTGATGGATGACTAAATGCATCAGTGTGCATAAGCAATGCGGCCCCCCGAGTCGTTACATCCATCTTGTATTTTATAACGAAACACCATCTGATGTGAAATACTTTTATTTTTCTTTTTTTTTTCTTTTTTTGTAAGAAAATGCATACTTGCCGCGCCGTCTTACGCGGGGATAATGCGCGAAATTTTTATAACTGACGCGCAGTTAATCACAACGGGCGGAAATATCGCTTTTCAGTTTTAAAAGCGAGGGATCGATGCGCGAATAAAAATGTTGTTTCGGTGAAATATTTTTTTAATTTAATTTCCCATGCAAAAGTGTTCGTTTTTTTTAATGTAAATTCGTTTCAGTGTAGCATTTTATTTAATGCGCGTCTCGGAAATTTATATTTACATCGAGAAATTTTTAATCGGTATTATTATGATGATAAATCAGCATTTAATTCTGTCGATTCAATATTGGGAGATACAATATTGAAATTCGATGGTATTACGTTTCGTTAAATGTTTCTCTTTTTTGAAATGAAGTATTTTGAGTTCAAATATGCGTAGAATTTTGTTGTTTAAATTTCAGTTTACTTTTCTTACTTAAATATTCGTATTAAAATTTGTTGCCATCTTTTTTTTTAATTTCATGTAGAAGATAAAAGTGAAGTTTAAAATTGAGTAAAAAGGGGATTTTATTTTATTTAATTGATAAAATATAAATACAACGTGTTGTTACTTTACTTCGCATTATTTTCCATACAAATATTATCTTCTTAGCTGAAAATCATGATCTTCTGACACTTTACATTATAATATATTTATTATAAATGCTAGTTTTCCTGAATGGTAACAACCTAGTAGCGTCGAAATTTCCTTTGTCAAGAACTTTGCGAGTGACGTTGCGCGAATTCATACACACATTTCTGTGAAGATAGCATTCAAAACCATTCCTACAGAATAGTGTATTAATAAATACAATTCACCTAAAATTACGCAAATTAATAATTCAAAAATTGAAATCATATTAAATTAAATTATATCAATTTAACGTAATGTAATAACGCGCGTAATATTAATTCAACGTAATAACTATGTTGCATTTCAGAATTTTATCAAATTCTGTGATATTTTTTAAAAATATGTTATTATATTTCTTTAAATAAATTATAAATATTAATGTTGAGATTTTCTTTTTTTATTTTTATTAAATAAGAAATAAATTTTTATTATGATTCTCGACGAATTTTTTTTTGAGTGTAAATATAAACATATATTTAGATAATTACTTAATATTTCATTTATTCTCATATAATTATATTTAAAACACTTTTTTTCCTCGCGGTTAATTGACTTTCTATAAGACTGACTGGAAAGTACTTTCAAAGCTAATATCTCAAAAATCCATCAATTCTCGTTACACTTTCGACACGGCGCAAGTAATTAAAATTAGTAATTGACGCAACCCTTGCAAATTGACCCTTCAAATTTTAATTCAAATTTACCAAGTATTCAGTTAATACCGTCATAATCCAAAGCTTAAACCTTAAACTGTCATTAAATACACGGGGAAAAAAATACAAATTGCTTTCAGGTTGATAGTCCTTTGACTTTGGCTTGACTTACCAACTTAAAACTCACTTTTTTTCCCCCACTTTAAATAACACATTATTACGTCAGTGTTGTTACAAGGTATAGTAATTTTGTTCCAACTTTTTGTTAATCATTGTTGTAGTCACTGAGAATAAAGTTGTTATAAAAATTACTATACCTTCTGAAGGGTGGAGGGATATTGTCTACAGTGTCTGCTATTTTACCATACCATTTCAGTAAAATTCAATGTATAAGCAATTTTACTATGTCATACATAAATTTTCTCTGCAATGGTACGGTATAATAGCAGACATTCTAGACAATACCCCTCCAATGCCAGAACCCAATGGGAAATTACCAGAGTCGACCTACTGGTGATTTAAAAAAATTGTTCAATGCAAGAGCATCGTTGGATGATTCATGGTAGGGTATAGTTATACAACTGGTACGTTTAGTTATAGGGTACTGGCCCAGTGTTATCACTCCATTACTGGCACGATTCCGTCACTGTACTGGTAAACAAATTTACCAGTACTGGTAACTCTAGTAACAGTTTCCTACTAGTATCAGATAACATTTCCTACTGGGAAGGTATAGTAATTTTTATTATAACTTTTATTCTCGGTGTATATTAATTGAGGCAAATTTAAATATATATATATATATACAAGGGAAGTACGATGCGAAGCATTGTGCGTTGCAGCTGTAAATCAGCAAGATGAATTTAAATCCTATCAACAGTCTTCCTACGACCGCGCCTAAAAGTTTGTAACTCAATGCACCGCACGTGCACGCGCCGGCCGATGTTCGCCTACACTTTCCATCAAAGTTTTGTTTCATAATTTGACGGGGGGGAGTCCTATGAATCGATGTTACCAGAGGATCCCCCCCCCCCACTCTTTCTCTCTATCTCTCTCCTTGGCATGGCACGGCGAAGGCATCCGATGTGTTGGGTTTCGAGTTGCATCGCCCATCACCGCAACAAGCGATAACTTACTCCGTAAACTAGGGAGGTCTGCAAGCGATAAGGCGAACACTATTATCGTGTAATTACGAAACTTAAATTCAACGTGAAATCTCCCTAATTAACCGTAACGACATCCCGACGGCGTGGGCAGGTTCGTTTATTGAAATTTCATGTAACTCATTTCGTGCAATCTCAGTCGCAACACGCGGACTTGAAATTACAACTTGACTTTGCCAAATCCGGCGACGACTCTTTATTGGCGTTTCTTTTCATCGGTGGCGCGCTCGCATACCACTCGCCGCCCCGGCGAAACTTCCACTCCTTGGCCATTAATGTTGGACAAACTTTTAAGTTATTATGGAGAAATTTTAAGGAGAGGGATTTCGAGTTGTTTTCATTACTTTCTCTTTTTTTTCTCTGGTTTTTTTCTTTGCCTTCAATACTCTTATTACACTGGCGAACAAGTTGGGAGGATTAATTAAAAATTTCGTAATATTTATCGCGATTTTTTTTTGATTGGAAATCTTGTTGAATGACTCGGAGTTGAAATATTAAAAGTAGCGGAAGTAATGAGAGGGTGGCGGGATGTAGTTTGGTGATTTGAAATTGAAAGGAAATTGTTTTAAAAGTATATACACGGAGAGAAAAGATTAATAAAAATTATTAACATTGTTGTAAACTGGTAGTATACTTACAATATTTGAGAATCAGTTTGTTGACAATTATACTTAGAAAGCTGAAGCTTTTTACTAACTTAGGATAGTAATTTTTCAACTTCTTCGGGAACTAATAAATTTTAAGTTTATGGAAGGAAATAAAAGACAAATGTGAGCGAAAGCATTATTATTTTTTAATGAAAATATTCATTTATAATAGATGAAAAGTGGGGACTTTTATTCTCGACGGCTACTGTTTGGGTTGAAAAATTAAATGCCCTCGCGATTGGGGCAATTCTGCCGTCGCAACGTAGAAAGGAGCAGTACTTTTTTTTTTTTTTTGCTAACGATGTCTCGTAGGTATAAATATTTCGGCGATTCCGTAACAAGCACGTGGATTAAAGCCAATAAGATAACGGTAGGATCCCGGAGGAAAGTAGATTTCAGGTAATAAAACTGCTTCTTGCGTCTTGTGATTTTTACTTAAGATAAAAGTCTCGCTGATCGCTACTCCCGGCTACAATAGAGCGCATTATTTTCAATAAAGTTGCTTTTTTATTTGCATCTGAAAAGTTTTACCCCCGCTTTAAACGGTCAATTCATTGGCGACATTTTCTCTCCTACCTACAATACTGCCAAAACTGTGTCCGGCTTTAAAAGATTCGCGCCGTCTTAAAAATAAAATTAATCCGCTTTTATTGCAACAATGGTATACTGCTGAAATAGATCGATTTTATTGTATTATATATATCGAAAGATTGAGAGAAGCAGTATCTGAGGAATTATGTTCGATTCCAATTTCAGGATACATTGGAAGTGTAAATATTTTTTACTTTTAATAAGAGTAATATTACAGTTTTTTGTTTAAGATTACAAGAAATTACTTGTATGATTATTATTTCTAGTATGATTAATGGTAAAAATTTTCACAGTTCGTAGATATCCTTAAAGTGATATAAAAATATTAATTAAATATTTCCATTCAATGGAAGATGTTACTGTTTATAATAAATTTACTATATTTTATAGTAAAACTTTGAAGTAATATAAGAAAAGGTAATGTTAAAAGATGCAAATATTTTCATCAATTCTCTACTTAGGAATCAAATTAATAATATTAATATATTAATATTTAAATAAATAAAATTAAATTGAACGCGAATAATCAAGTATTGAACGGTTTTAATGGCGATAAAAGTTTTAAATGACTTTCCGCAGTGATTTCCCGAATTGTCACGAATATTAACATTTGTGATGCTTGGATATTAAAAACTGTTAAACGGAAGGATGATTAGAAAAAGGTTTATAAAATATTTATAAACAAGCTGGCGGAATTAAAGCGGTAACTTAAATTTCCGTCAGGATAAAGCCGCCGGCTTAATGTATTATTCACAATTTAATCTCGCAGTTATTGTCTCATTCGTCTTAAATTGCGGTGTTTAACGCGATAACATTTTATTTCGTATATCGTTATGGCAGAAAATAAAGTAACGGCAAAGTTACACATTGCACAGAACTTTGTTTCATCGCGCGGAAACTTTTCCTATATATCATATTAAGTAATGTCCCATAAATAAGCATGGAAATCACATAGCATCTAACGAAATTCTCATATTCCAGGGAGCAATTAATAATTCTCCTAGAGCTGGACTTGCACGCGAAAGCCTTTTTCTATCGGTCAAATTTGCCAACTGGTCATAATTTAAAATTTCATATATTAATAATGATGTGTAATGTAGAAATTGTTATACAAATTTGGCAGAGAAATTAATGGTTTAAAAATAATGTTGAAAGTAAATTTATTTTAAAACATATTGATGAGTTAATTTTTTAAGTAAATCTTATAAATCTGGCAAGTTTGGATATAAAGTTTAAAGAGAGAAGGGTGATTAATTTTTATATGAATGAATTAACTATCATAGTTATAAAGATATTTAAAATAAATATGACCACGTGTTCTAATATTTGTCCAAGTCTGATAATTTTTTTTTTTTTTTTTTTTTTTTTCTTTTTTATCTTTTTTTT
>JABFPN010007329.1:0-10427 GCA_022817305.1 Leptoteleia sp. ZL-2020
TATGATTTTATATATTAATTCGCGGAGTAAAATGAACTCCACGAATATTTGTTTCAATCACATTTTCAGTTATGTTCACCAACTAACGTATTTGAATGTATTTTCAAGACATAGTGTAAATCAAGTATCTCGCGGAGTAAATTAAAACTCCACGAATACTTGTTTGAATCGCTTTTTCAGTTAATTCTAATAATTGATGGCAAATCCAATATGGAGTAGATTCTACCTATTACATTCATTCCGATCAAACTAATCTCACTTGACGTTACTGAATATATTTTAACTCCACGGTGGAGTTAATTGTAATCCGAATATTTTTTTCAGTGTGCTGATCACCGGAAATGAACGTGCAAATCATTGAGATTAAACTTACTAAATGGCATGTTAAATGACTTTTCTTATCTATTTGATGGGACAAAAACTTGATCTTGACGAACTGTAAAGTGAGCCTGTTATAAATGTATCCTTCTCGCGAAGAATGTCACGTTAAAAAAGAGAAGAAAAATGAAACGTTACTAGGCTCTTTAAAAGCTGTTAGGTGTGATTATAAAAATATATGAGTTTATAGCAGCTTCGTTTATGGACACTCATTGGTTCTGCTATTTCGTAATTTAAATCATTTTTACTTTTTGGGTCGACGTATTTGATTTGTCAATTACGATTGTAATTGTAATGACATTATCAATGTTAGTATAAATGTAAGAAACTAATCAATGGCATTAGTGAAGTCAGATTTACTTTTATAATTATAGAAACAATAATTCACGAAAATGGGATGGTTATATTGAGAGAACAAATGTTGCATGTTTATAAATAAAATTGGAATAAAAATTATCATACTTTATTAAAATACTGACGTAAAATAATTTGTTTAATCAGTATGGCAATTTTTGTTTTTTAAAACACTAATTTTTCGATTATTTTATTGATTTATAATTTTACGTAGCTTATACCAGTAAATTTGACTTCACTAAATACAGTTAACATGCGTGAGTATGAAACATTTTTAATTTTTGACTTACAATTCTGGATCCTGCATTCTGATTTGTGACTTGCAACCAACATCCATGTTCCTGTAATCACAAAATATTAAAAAAATTAATATTGATATCCCTGTATAATTATTTTGCTAACTTACTATACGTTAAGTTAAAATTATCACATATTAAAACATTAACGTACCTACTAAAATATTAATGTAATAATTTTATTGCTGTAATATGAATTTAATTCAAACACATTGACACAGTGAACGTAATAATAAGGAATAAAAAATGGAAATGGGCCCGCGTTTTGTTTAAAATCAAACTTCGTAATCTAAGAAAATAGGGGTATTATAAACATGTCTTGAGGCTAATTGAAATTGTACAATAAGACGTTGCTTTTGTCCCGAGACTTGGAAGGTTCGCTGCCATCTTGGTCGTACTTGAATTGTTTCGCCCTTAATTGGAGCTACGAGCCATCTTTCTTTTCGCTATGTCATCTCCATTGCCCCGTCTTTTCTCATTGCTTCATACACCTTTATAAGAGGTGAGCTCAAGATGCACTTTATATCGCTTCCTCTTTTCTAAAACTCAAGAACACCGGCATTTCGAACGCTTTCCCATAAGTTAATAAAATAAAATAAATATGTAAAGTCATTCAGAAGAAACATTTAATTCAATAACATTTCGTCTATATTTAAAATATACATTTTGTATACTGAATAATAGTAATTATTTTACTATTGAATTTAATGTATTTACTGTAGCTGTAAAATTACCATTCATACCATTGAAAAATCAAAGATCAAGCGAAATGATCATTCTCACATTCGCGGGTTTTAAATATCAAAATGTTATAACCTCTGAGCTATTAGAACGTCACTTTGACGACACTATAGGATGTACTTTTAGCACATACCACGCTAGATGTGCTTTCTTTGTCTCGTCACATTGTTAAAGATAGAAAGAAAGGGCTATAAATTTTACCTTATTACACTAGCCACCAGTGACAGCACTGAAGACATACACACGAGAAAATAAAAGTCACAAAACTGTTTGTTTTGTTACATGACGTCAATACGAGTAAGAGAGAGAAAGTAATAATGACACTCGTAAATCCTAGAATAGTGTGTATGTAGAGTGTTTAACATTTTTTCTTGCATTGATAAATTTACAATCCACTCAGAATATTATTACAGCGTTATATTCATCATGGGAAATGAATTTCTATGTCCAACAATTTTAATACTTTCATTTCACTACTAAAACACTGATAATATTATATGTACATTTTTATCTTTTACACTACGATCAAATTAAAGACGGCAGAGAAGATAAAATGTAGGAATTTTAATTTACGGTGAAGTATTTTACACTAATTTTGTGGAAGATTCTTTTAATTATCTCAAAGGCTGAATTTGGAAGGAAATCTTTTGTCATTTCAAAATAAATTAAATCTTTTATATATAGAATAAGTGAATTCTCATTAAATGGAAAAAATTTGTATTGTTATTTTAATATTAAACAATATGTCACTTCATTTTAATTTTGATTTTATATTGTATCATATAAAGCAAAAATTACGATTACATTTTTGGCATAATTTCAGCTTTAAGCACGTAGTTGAATGCTATAATTGACATTATTACGATATTTTGTTCGATATACGAAATTTCGTTTACTGAAACAATTTCCCTTTGGAAGTTAGACATTTTCAGATTTTCTAAAATCAAATAATTTTGCAGTAAGAATCGCAAGGTTTTGAGATGGAGTTATGTGACGAAGAAAGTCGCTGAGTCGGGAGAGCCAATGATCATGAGTTGCGACATCAAAGAGGACACGAGACTTCCGTATAATTGGTGGTAGACAAATTTGCATATTGATGACAGAGGATGGGTCTCGGCACTGTTCCATTCGCTGTCCTCTATTGCTCCACAAAAGAACCGCAGTTCGTCCTTTACTTGTGCTCGGCTTTGTCATATTTTGTTGATGAATTGAATGTTATAATTAGTACTTTGATGTATTCCTGCCGCGCAATATAATATTTATGTGTTAGTGCTATTATACAGTTGTGCCATTTTCGTTTGCACATATTCAACATGATAATATTTTCCGCTTTCTAGCAACAATGTTTTTTTAATTCTCAAAAAAATGAATCAACATTAAATTGTATTTATCAACCGTTTGTGAGATGAAATTTCGGTATCAGATTTTGCTTTACGTGTTAAGTGATAATTTTAATATAAAAATATTTATTTAATGAGATTATTTCATACTGTTGTATAGATCTTATGAAAAATATATTATTGTTTACTATGCAATTAACAATATAGTATGCTCAGATTAATTCTATTTCTTCTAACTTAATTATGTTTTATTCTTAAAAGCTAAATCTACATTAATCTAATTTTGTATGTATAATTTTTAATGTGTGGATAAATAATGTGTCTGAAATGTTATCAATTAATTTAAATATTAGATAAATTATGTTGCGTTACAAATAAATGACATTCTTCGTAGAGGACGAAGAACTCGTCCATTGTTCATAATATCGATTCTCCCGGCAAAACTGTGGCAAATTATATGCAAAGTGGATAAGCTTCGCAACGTCTGATGGGAATTGTTTGAGGAAACTTAATATGATGTGTCATTTTTGAATTGTCAACTTCAGAATTGAACGTCATTTCAAATAATATATTATTATATATATTTGAAACGTTATTATTTTTTTGTTACGTGCCACAATATGAAGCAACTAATCAACAAAACAAGTATACTTTTTATATTAATTAATATATAAGGACAATAAATTTGGACTTAATTAATAAAATTTGTATTAATTTTCGTTCAATGAAAATGTTAAGAAATATTTAAAGGGAATTATATATAAAATTTAATAATTTGTGTACCTAGAATTTAAACCATTTTCATAATTAATTATTTTAAGACTTAAGATGATAATAGTGATTTTAGATTAAGTAATAACCAGCTATCGATCGAGATGGAATCTCATTCTGTCATTAATATCTTAGGTCATCGATTGATCTAAATGACGATAATGCTTTCATGGCATCATCATTTCTCGCTCAAGACATTTATATCATTGAAACGTAATGCCATGCTGAAGAAATTTCAAAATAAGTACATTTTACTCGTACATTTTTACAAATTTTCCCTTTTTTTTAATAAAAAAAATTTTTTTTCAGAATTTGTATCTTCGTTTAAACTTTATGTGCTGAAATATATAATATTTTCTTTAGTAATATAAAAATTCCTTGTAGTACATACGAGCAAATATTATTTGTTAGTAAAATTTACAATAATATAATTAATTGAAAAAAAACTCTTATTTGTTAAAGGAATATAACTGTTCCACTGCAAAAGTGTATTTTTGCCAAATTCCTATATTTTATAATAGCAGCACTATAAATTATGAGAGAAAAAAAAAGAAAAAAACATTTAATGGATTATTTCGCCTTCATTTCGTTTCCATTATAAATGAATCCGAGTTTAGTGCTTAATCTGAAGCGCTTAAATTGTGTATCTATCAAATAAAAGTAACAGGACAGCAGCAGGAGTAATTTGAAAAATTTTTCAATCTATTGAAGGGTGTGCGATTGTTTGTATTGGAAGCGCATATAGAGCGGTACGGTCCTCTCTTTTCTCCGCGAAGCAGCGGCTAACATATGAACGTCTAGTGACTCCACAGTTTTGCAGCGTTGATTCAAATTCAGCGCGGCACGAGTAAAATCGACGCAGATTTAAAAAAGGCCCGAGGGTGGAGAAATGTAACAATAGAGTGCAAGTCACTGGGTAAACGACCGGGAATAGTCTAAACGAGCGGCGTTCCTGGCTGTTTTGATTTTGCCAAAATGTTAAGAGAGGATGCGCTCGCGAGCGACAGGGCCGCGCAATCAAGGGACGGCGAAGAAACCATATTACACGCTTCCCGAAATTTCATGGGGGAACACAACTTCATCCCCGGAAGTTCGGCATATTTTCGTCTGCGAAATTAGATTCTACGTTTTATTGATGATCAGCGAGGTCGCTGCACATTTTTTTTTTTTTTCACGTCAATATTTCGTCTCTTGGTGTTCAATGACCATACCAAACTCGTTTCTCCTCTTCCCAATAAATTTTATTTCAAATAACGATCAGAATATCCCGATGATATTGTTGCGGGCTCAAATTGTTTATTCATTATTGAATCGAGTTATTAATGAATGATGTCAAGTGGGAAACAATATTTTTGCAGAAACTTTATGTTTTGATATCGTAGAAAAAACTGTAATTGGTGGAAATTGACAACAAAAAATTACAATATAAATATGTAATTGCAGAATACCAATACGAAAAACATCGTTTGATTGTGAACATCATAATTCGGTATAATAAAAATGATTGTTTATTTTATAAGTACTTTTAAACTCTGTGTCAGGTAAGATGTCCTTTGTATCCATTTTTATCCCAATTTTTTTCTTAATATAATAATTTCTACTGGACTAACTCAGATATTGCAGGCAAATCATTCTTTTATGAATTTAATACACAATAACTTATTATTAACTAAGATAGAAGATTAAAAATATTAAATAATTTACACTTAGTGAATTAAAAATGGTTCTTCTTAAAACGTCAACAATTTCTTCCTTTATTCTTCGAGTCATTTTAAAAATAACGTTCGCTATATATATTTGTCAAGTATTATCTTTTCAAAAGGTAAATTTCTTAAACAAGAAAAGAGTCGTGAAGTACACGGAACGAAAACAACTCTTTGCTTTGCAGGATTAATAATGTATTCGAACACCTTTTATCAAAATCAAGCAATTCATCATCCAGACTCGCGCGCATTCAACGCAGTTCTTTCACAATTGTTCTACTTTCTTTCCATCACTCTTCGCGGCGCGAAATAACGCTAAAGCGAGCTCCATATGACAAGTATATCTCTCAAAAGCAACGTAAAAGATCCCTCGGGGTGTTCGATTCGATGTCCATGAAGGATAGCCGAGGGTCAGGGGCTATCGAATAGTTTTCATCCTCATCCCGGTGCTCGTTCCTTGTGCCTCCTTAGGATAGATCGAGCCCTCGAGACCCGCTCGTTCGTCATGAAGCCGAAGCCGTGGGCTTTTATAAATATAACCAACGCAAACGCGTTGTTATACATTTTTATTGATTCCGATTAAGCCACCGATCATCCCGTCGTTTGTAGAAAGCGAGATTGACTCTGCTCCTATACTTGTACGTATATCTGGAAAGCTAAGCTCAACGGCAAATTATACACCGGACTTTCACTCCGGGGTTCTTTTATTTACTATTAATTATAACTCGGGCGATGGTATCTTCTTATGTCCTCGTAGACATGTATATCAGTCAACTTTGTTATACTCTTAAGAAAGAAAATTGTAAGAGAGATGCTTTTTAAAATAATAACATATCGAATGTTACAATGATCTTTGTAAATTATAAGGAAAGTGTAAAATATTTCCTATAATAATGTAGCTTCTAAAAAATATATTTTACTGTGGTAAATTATTGTTTCTTTACGAAGTGGCTTTATATTGATAACAAAGTGTTGTTTATCCGCAATAAAGAAACAGTTTATATATGATACGCGAGCAAATTTAAATTTGTTGACAAAATGGAGCTGTTTTTTCAAATAAATATCGCATGTTTTGTCGGTGGCAAATTCAGCGCGTGCAGTACGCCCTGCGCGGGTTAGATTACTATTGGTTTTCGTATTTACATTGCCGCGGCGCATCGGTTTGGACTGAAAATAAGTAATTTACTTGAACGCTGCTCGTTATGCCGAGGCAACGAAACCTGTTCATTTTAGTGCTCCAATATGCGGCTGTTTTGCAAAACAAATAAAGCTTATTCCCTGAATTTGCATGTGTTTGAACTGCAATGTAATTGGCTGGTTCGTTCGCTCCGCCATCCAGTACCGCACATTCTGCTGCATTCTGTCACCACTTCCCTTTACATTTTCGATTCCGACGGGGCTTTGTTTTATCTGTTTTCAACAATTTTTTCAGTGTCACGCTTTCATTTGTTGTCAAGTTTCGACCAAAATTTTGATTGCAGCAAAACGAGTTCGACGCTTCGATGAGAGTTCGCGTATTTCGGCGGTTTTTCTTGTTATAAATTTTCGATTAATATGGATCGCGATTCAATACAATTGTACGCGCAACGTAATGGAATCAGTTTTTTGCAATTATTTTCGCGACATAATGATTTTAAGTATTGTTTGTTCGTTTTTATTTTTAAAACACAACGGTACTGTATTTTAAAAATAAATTGATTGAGGTACGACGTGAAGCAATTTTAGTTAGTGGATTGTTTTTTAATGTATTAATCAAAACATTTGCTTGGTAATAAAATAAAAACAATCGCAATTGGGGAGGAAGGGAGAATTAATGATTAAAATTTTAACACGAAACCGTATTTTTCATGCCAATTTAAGAATATTTTTGGACAGTTTGATATTTCAAATAATATGCTGAGAAAAATATGAGAGAAAATATAACTATTTTTAACTTTGTTTCAATTTTAAGTCAGACCTTAAATAAACGTTACTATTTTTAAAAGCAAAAATATCTAGTCTAAGCTTTATGCTAATACTTAAAACTTTTCCTTTCAAAAAACAGTATTCATCGGACAAAATTGAAGTATTTAAAATTATCGACTTATTTAATCGCACTTCATGTAACGCGATGAGGACCCATTTTGCCGCGACATTCGCACCAGTGCTCGTTTCCCAATATTTGTACAATTTTTGCCGCAGTCTGCTGTCCGAGATTACAAGGATTAAGGAATCACGAGGGCCCGAAGTATTTTCTCGTGTCAATTTGATGATGTTGGCGAGGCGTGCGGTTGCCATCTAGAAAGCTCATGTAACGCACAATGAAGTTGTACGTTTCCAGGCGATCGCTCCGTACAGCGAGTCGGGTGTTAGATTGCGGATCGCAACGGAATCCGTAGACAACGGCGCTCCGGGAGTGAGCATTGAGCGTTGCCCAGCGTCACGTTCACTTTGTCGCGTTCCATGTCCGAATTGCAGCTCATAGGCCACTGCGGCCCTTCCTGCTTGTTTGTCATCTCTTTGATGTCCATCCAGTACCGGACAGAGACTTCAGAGGAACTGGTTGTTGTCGCCCATCGACCAGTCGAGCGTTGGATCGTGTTTTCGGACGCCTGAAATCCGCGACTCGACCAAGGACCACAATCGGTTTTATGCTAAGTCGCGCCAACAGTTTTAAATTCCTTCAACCGGAACAGACCTAACACACGAGTCATAAGATAAGAGTCGGTGACTCGGAAAATTCATCAAAATCTGTTGGTTTTTGTAAAGTGATGCAAAAGAGTTCTATCGTGTTGTTCCTAAAATAATTGCATCCAGTCAAATTTACTCGAAAAAATAATTTTTTTTATACTGGGAGAAGAAAGTCGTAATAAAGGGGATATTTTTTTAAATTTAGAAAAAAGAAACTTTTTTATCCTCAAATTATGATTGGTTATTGAGGATTGTTAACAATGATTATTTATTGTAACTTTTTTTTTATTATAGAACATTCTTATGACAATTATTTTAGTAAAAACGTAGATATAAAACGTTCAAGTATTGAAATCAATTTTTAATTTTTTGATAATGTACCTTTTGTTGAAATGCATTCAGGCCATTAACACCGAGTTAACTTAACCCTTAAAGCAGCTTGCTTCAGTATCCCCTATCTCATTCTACAATAACATTCTCAAATTCTCATAAAATCTATTTATATATTTAATCATATTGTATTATAGTAAGATTATAAAAATACTTTTAATATTAATCAAAGTTAGACTTCGAAGCCTGTATCTTTAAAATATTTAAAATAATTTAAACTTTTTTATCAATATATTCCATGTACATATAAACAATTAAATAATTATTCTCAGTAACTCTTAAAGAATTATTAAATTATAATTCAACCAACAATAAATATAGTATCATTGTAAGTTTTAATTTTTGGAAATGAATTTATGACACAAAATTAACCACAAAATTTTAAAAGCATGAATGGCGAATATTTTATTTATTGGTGAAATGTTCCAAAAATTAATTGTTTCGTTAGTTTCGGACAAATCGTTATCAGTTAAAACTTTCCCAGCTACTACGCGAAACAGATTAACGTCTACATTTATCTTGTTAATATATCGTTTAATCAAATATATAATCTGTTTCTTCATTGATTTCTTTCTCATACTTTGAAGTAACATACATAAAGAACGTAATGGTACTTTAAACAAGAAATGTTGCCGTACAAGTATTCGCTGCATCAAACAAGAAAACAAAGAGATCCTCGCGGATGAAAAGGGGGTTCTTGGTAACCCTTTGAAAGTGTGTGCGTGCACTGTTCGCAACGAACAATTACATTTTAATTAATATTTCCTAAGAGGCCGAAAAGCCCCATCGTCGAATTTATGATCGTTTTATCCATTATTACGAAGAAGGGCCGACAGTGCGACTCAGAAGAAGCGGCCTTCTGAATCTCTTTCTAAGATCCTATAACTTCCTCTTTACGACTCCCTTGCGCGCCGACTACCAATGTAATTATTATTGTTTGATTTACTGCAGCTGTTTCGATAGATCCGCAACATTTATTCCTTTTGAATAGAAAATTCTCATTATACAATTAGACTTTTACCCTAAAGGTTCCTGCAGTATCAAAGAACATCTGATGGTGGCATCGTGTGTTCACAATAGTTCAGCAAACTTTTTTTTTGTGATTTATAATTCCTTATTCAATTTCTTTCATGTATGAATTTAAATCAGATTATTTTTTTTTTAAATTTATGCTGAGAGAAATTTATTAGTTTGTGCTACTATATTTTATAACAAGTCGAGGGTATGTGAGTATTTATAGTACTCCTTATAATTTTATATAATATACTTTATTATATGTATTTTGAACAATATTATATAAAATGTTATTATCAAGGAGCAGAATCCGTTACCTTAATCACCAGTCACAAATTTTACCACCACTTTACGTTGCTGCTTGAGAAAATTTTAGTCGTCGTTAAATATTAGTGTGAATGTCAGCGGGGTATGGCCTAATATTTACAGGCACGGATATTTATGAAGTGAAGACCTATGTTTCTAATAGGTGACGTGGAGTAGAGGTAAAAAAAGTGCGACTGGTGATTGAAAGGTAACGAGTTCTATTCCTTGGTCTCCTTTTTATCGCATATATTTTCAAAATACTATATCAAGATACAAGGAATACTATAAATACACACATATCTCCGAGTTAGTATAAAACATAAATAAAAACTATTTATACACTGAGAGAAATAGATAGTTAAAAGCACCATCTAGATAGTAGAAATAGATAGTTGAAAACAGATAGTAAAATGAAGTATCCAGATAGTAAATCGATTTATCGATATCGCGCGGTCGATAATGAT
>JABFPN010007330.1:0-10427 GCA_022817305.1 Leptoteleia sp. ZL-2020
TCATATGGAGTGTGGGTAAGTACATATTTATATATACTGCATGTAATTGTTAGGTTAAATTTGTATCATCTGTTGAATATTCTTAAACTGAAACTATTTTTATTTTTTTCTTGAACAAAAATTCGTTGAATATAAATGGAATTATTCTTTAGATAAATATATGCTTTGTAAGAATTATTTATTCTTATTATAAATAGAATTTCGTTTTGTCCATATAATGAATGGAAATCCTATTTAATATAAGAATATACTATTACTCTTAAATAGACAGTTTTGTGAGTGTAGTAAATTATTTTTAATGTATATTTCAATATTTTCACTTGCAAAAATCTTGTAAATTAAGTCGAACTAAAAGTTATATCGCAAGTTTTTGAAAGTTGTTAAAAGTGTGTATGGATAAAGTCTTCGCCGTGATGCCATATTTTCTAAAGATCGACCAAACATAATTTTTATATTAACCCAGAAAAATATTAAACAAACATTGTCTTTAAAAAGTTAAAGCTAATTTCATACAAAAATGATTAATATTATTACGCAAAATACGTTAACTTAATAATTTATTAAAGTTAATTTTAAGTTGGTATAACCAAACGCAGAAAAGAAGTTTATGATAAATTGTTAACTTGGGTAGTACACTATATAGATACTTTTTAACATTATCACATTTATATTATCATTTGTTCTACTTTCTAAAACATCACAAATATTTTAGCTTCTAACATGCAAAATGAAATTTTAGTAAAATAATAATTGTTAAATTTAAATGACGAAACAGTTGAATTTTATATTTTAATAACTATAAAATACAATAGATACGTTAAAGAAACCCCACCAAATGCAAAGAAAGACAAGCAAAGAAAATATTATTTTGTAATAAAGTGGCAGAGGTGATACGTTATAGAGTCAATACTAAGAATTAAAAATATTAAAAAGTTATTAATATTAATTTAAAGAAAATATTTCAATAATAAGATTAATCAATAATCTATTAAGAAGTATAAAAGAAAACAAAATAATAAGTATAAATAAATAAATAATAACTTTTATTGAACATTCAATCAATAAGTCAAATAAAAATGAATTTCACCAGTAAATCTTTAAGATAAAAAAATTGTAATAATAATAAATATATATAAGATTAATAAAATAATTATTTTATAGAATAAATAACGGAAAGCGGATGAACGTCCGTTTATCATTTATTTATTATTACATTTTATTAAAATTCTTTACACTGTTATGATCTTATACATATTGTTAATATTATTTGAACCAGGTCAGCTATCAAAAATAATTAATAAAAATATAAATATAACTTTTGTCTATAAAATTACATTTATAACCGGCTTGTATTTGAAATAACAAATAATAGTTTATTACTATAAATGTTATACTAATTTAATTAGAATAATTTCATATATTATGTGATATTTCAACAAGAAATAAATATGAATACAATTTTAACGTACATATTGTCAATTAACCTACAAACATGGAATTATATGCATAATAATATTAACAGATTAGAAATACAGAATTAACCTTTATAATTTCCTCCTGACTTTATGTACAATTATATCGAATGGAAATCTCATTCTGAAATATATGCCACGCGTTTCAAACCGTCGAGGAACAGTGTTATTTGGCTTTCTGATGGCGTGCCAATCAACATGCGTCTCCGAAGTTTGTTTCCTTAGCAATGTTATTTATTTCAACAGTTCCTTTTCTCTCCCCAGTATTTTGTATCCTTGCATTGCCTTTGCAACTTGCTGATACGTATTTTTGTCATATCAAAGTATTCTTTACGAATAACAAAAATTATTTCTACTAACAATTATTAGCTTTTAACGAAAGACATATGAGGACATGAATTAAATTTAATGATTCACGCTAACGGTTTATTGGTTTGTTTTAATTTCTTATTATTATTTTAGTTCCTCGTGTTACATTAAAAATACAATGAAAACGTAACTTTTTGCATTTCCATCAGATATCACAGTTCAACAAGTAGAATTACAGAAATGTACTTGGAAACATTATAGAAAGTCTTTTTCTCTATTGACTTTAATAATTATTCACACGTTCGCGGTTATTTAACTCAATGAGGGTTTCCGTGTACTAGAGCTGATAAAAAATTTATGATAATATAATTATATAATACTAAATATTAAGCAAGTTGATGAATTATGATAATATCACAGAAATATACTAATTATATCATTATAACTTTTACTCGCTATCAAATATCGAATACTCTGTATAATGTTGATTTCAATTCAATGTAAAATTATGCTAATTAATTAATGTTAAATAAATTGAAAAGCGTAATTATTTAGGTGTAAACACTAATTAATTACAATAATTAGTATATCAAATGAATTTAATTATACAGAAACTCATTAACGAGTGATAAATTGCCTTGTTTATTCCAAATCAAATACAATAAAACTATCTGAATTAGAAATTGACGATAACAATAATCGAATTTAAGCCAAGTGCAGTTTTGTGCAACATTTTATGTTTCGCGAAAATTATCATTAACAATTATGTTATTAATTAAAATACTCGGCATCGCGATGACTTGCTCTCCAGGACATCGGTTGGTGGTATACACCAGAATGTAATTTACGCTTTTAGTATCATGATAAACAAAGTAAAAGCGGCCGCAAATATAATTACAATAAGTTGGTCAGTGAATACTGTGCAATAACATTGCGTAATTAAAATAGTCTGGAAAGAAGTGCTCGTTCATATTTCTTTCATTTGCAGTAAATTTAAAAAGATTTTTATACCTATCTAGATATAGATAACAGTATTGCAATTTTAAATTTGCTTGCATGAAATATATTTAAACATGAAATCTCAGCCAACGATATGTATCGATCATTTCTCCTAGAGATTACTTGCATATAACTAAGGTACGTGGTTCGTGTATTGAATAATTGCTTTTTGAAATAGGATGAAGCCGTGAATTCATGCTGAAATTTTTGCTTTCGGTTTTTGAAGTTAATGAAAATAGTCGAAAATAAAAACAAGTGAAATTATTGCGTCTAACTTTTTTCATTTGCAAATAATAAAACGTTTTGTACGCTTTTTCAGTTATTAATTTTCTGGTAATAGCGCAAAAACTATTCAAGTAATCAATTCAATTAATTTGACAAATCATTTTTTGTATTGAAAAAAAGACATTGTTCGACAAATAGCGGTTGTGCAATCGCTAAACTTTATATTGAATGGCTTATATTCAGAAAATTGGTTCAATTAATATTTCAGATTGTACAAAATGAACATCAATTTTATACAATTCTAAATAAACAATACGATTGACAGATAATACTGTGCAATTGAGAATGGTGTAGTAATGTAAAAAGGAATTGAGATCTTTAGAATAGTAATTTTAAATATCAATTTATAAATAATTCTTTTTTGTCTTTTATCCTTCAACGTACTAAATTATTGATTGGATCTCAAACTTAATCGATACTGAGAATTACAATTTTCACATTTAAAATTTAAGTTTAAATACTTTTAGGGCCATTGACAACGCTATTAGCTAACGTCAAGAAGAACAATTGACGTGGACCTGCGCCAGCTTCAGAACCAATTTCATTCTGTGAAAAATTTTATTTAATGTGACTAAATACTTGAATGCACTGATAACTTCGATTTAAGTACATATCGTAATGCATATTATTAAAACAAAATTCAAATTAAAATATATTTAATATGCAATAAGCAATATTTTATAGCGAATAATGGAATCCTCTTTTAGATTCAGTAACAATGGATGACTATATCCTTATGATACTACTTAACTAAAAATTTCGTTAAAATTATGATGCTTTTTATTTGTTAACATTCATTATAATGTTAAAAAAGAAGAATAATGTTACAATACTACATCAATTATTCCTTTAGAAACTAGATTGTGAGATTTCAAAAGAGGCGCATAAATCTTCGGAAAGTGTATTCGCAAATTTGTCTGCACAAAGGAATCCGATGACACTAATAATACAGTACATTTAACAGACTCTTTATCGCGCGCGAAATAATGGTTTTCGACGCAAGATTTCGATAACATTAACATATTATCGAGAGGAATATTTTTATATTTATATTATATTTGGAGTTGTACAAGAATAACATAAATAAGGAGAGCAAGAAAATTATAATATTTCAATGTAAAAGTTACTCGTTCTATCTACTTTGCCGGCTTGGCAAACACTCGAGACCTTTCTTGGCAAATAGGTGTCCCTGTAGCACTTTTAAGAAAAGAATCCTTTATTCTATTCTTCCAAGGAACTTCTCTTGTGATTCTATTACGTCGTATTTTCCTATTCAAACGCGTTGTATTTCTACCTCCGTAGGATCAACTATATAAACGCAACCGATACGAATTGATTTCAGTCAGGCATCATAATATGAATATGTATGACATCTATGGAGGTTCGATGAAATCAATAAACTTTTTCGCCGGCTCTTTGTTTTATACGGACTTCGTTATTAATTTTGTAAAAGATTAAAATATTGGTTTTCGCAATAACAACAAAAGAAAGAGCACGTCCGGTTGAATATTTTTGCATTACGAATCACGCCTCCTCGTACCGCCAACCCTTCTCTTATTTAACTTGATTTTATTATTTATTCCCAAGTTACATTTCTAATAATTCCATTACGATTGAAACTAGCCGCACTTCTATTTCACGTTTAAAATATTTCAGTACTTAGCCATTGATGTCCTTCAATTACAGCACAAGCATGATCTCATAACAATAATTGACGGCATTCTCGTATTGATAAAGTACATTCAGCCACGTCAACACACGCGCACTCTTGTACGCGGCAAACCTCCGAAAGATTTATAATAAGACATTTTTAAAACGCTGTCCCGAAAAAATTGCAAGAATTCGAGAATTTTGTTCATAACAAAATTGCCAACGTTCGTTCCCCAGTTTTAATCACGAAAATGAAATAACTGCAGAAATTATTTACTCGCGATTATTATCGCTCTATGATCACGCAATAATACGCTGTAATCGGGAGGAAGCATAATCGTTTAATCGACGAACGATTGATCTCTAAAATAATCAGTGATTGATTCATTGAGCCTGCAACATACCATTTTTCGTGCGGTAAAATCATAGCCGTTTGTCTAAACAAATTGTCTAATTGTTTATTCATGCAGATTCATCGTTGCGTTTCAAATATAATATCCCGATTAAGTTACAGATCAGGGAATTTTCTATTTTCCAAGATCTTCGTTTCCGCTGCAAGCGAAAAAGACAATACATCAAAATGCAGTACAACCTTTTGTTTTTCCAAACTTTAGATGAAGCTCGACTTTTTCTCGCGCGATGCCTTATTACACGAGTCGGGCAAAAATCGGTCAGACGTAAAGCCGTAAATTAATATCGTTAATTAATTTAACCGAATGGGAGCAGTGCAACGAAATAGGATGATTTTTTTTCGTAACATTTTTATAAAAATTAAAATTTTATTATCGGATTATAATTCAATATAAGCTTTATTGATTTTCTACGTCTAAAATTGTTGAAATACATCGCGAAATCCATTTATTAATAACCATTTGGAATAATTAAAAAATATTTGTTATGAAAATGAAAGAAATGTTGGTGGAACAGTTAAAACAGTATATTATAAAGAATGGTTATTTAAGAGTACATCCAAGGCCATGAATTAGGAAAAATTAAAATAATTTTAACTAATATATTTGTAATTCGGAGTCTCTCTCGCATAGCGGTACTCAATTTTTGCTATCTAAACTAAAAAGTATTACTTTTTAGCTTTTTCGTCCAAGTACTATTGTATATTAAAAAAAAAAAGTATATTAAAGTACAATGAGAGAAAAAAATATCAATTTTTGATAAAAAGTTTTAGTTTGGTATTATACTTAAAGAATATCATTATATGGCAAACTAAATTATGAATATTTATTAAAACAGTTTGTCAAAAATTAGAATTCAGTTTATTTAAATTTGTAATCCTTTTGTTTCTAAATGTTAATATTCTTTTTTCTCCGTGTAACATCAAATGGAATTAAAAGTATAAATAAAAACACATCATTGACAAATTTCTCTGCACTTTATGCTCTGAATTTTTAATCACAAATAACAACACGTTTGCATCGATCTTATCTCAATTATTGTATCGATAACTTTACGATTGCAACTAATCGGATAATAAACGTATCATACCTTGGTATTAAACTTTTCTCCCCCGGATAGTTAATTACTTTTCCGAGTTGATCATTACAAGCTTGTCCATTAAAATATGAAATTCATTTTGCACATCCCACGAAAATAAAATTCATATTTCACGTAAAACATCAGCTCACTCTGGCGAAAGCGAAATACATAGTCGCCTCTGTTAACAACCCCGTCCGAAGGTGGGTTATTTAAACTGCCGCTGAGAAATCAACGTTAGGGGAGAGTGAGATTGCTAAACTTAATTGACGTCGATTAGTCGACGCCTGATAGTTGTTAACATTCAATTACAACGCAGCGTTGGCTGTTCCCGGGCGATTTACTTCTTTGCAGATTGAATTCTTAAACGCCTGCAAATGACAATCCATAACGGTATCGCGAAAAGCGCGCAATTAAAAAGCACGCCGGCGGATTTAATCTTCGCGGATGAATGATTTAATGAAGACAATTCCCCGCGTTCGATGCCGTTGTTACAATTCGTTGATCCGTTGGTTTTTCTTCGCGAATATGACGACGTAATTAAAATTGATAGCTCGGCGGTTACCGTTGATTATGCCCAAGGGACAAACTTTAAACGAAAAGCACCGGAACAGCGTAAACCGAACTTGCGTCCGTAGGCACAAATTTTAACCCCAATACCTTAAAATATTACCGGAGCCCCAATAAACTTTATCGACGCGAGTCCATTCAAATATTTATTAAATTGCTAAACGCACTGATATCTCGGGGTTCTTCGGCTTTTATGATTAGAACGCGAGCGGAATTTTTATTTCCCGGCCTTTTACTGCCAAATTTCCCTTTCAAATGTTTATCGCGCGATTTCCGTTCGGGGTAAACGTTCTAAAAGGTCCGGTAAAGGATGGGAAAATTTGTCGCTTAATACAAGTTAAAATTGGGCCGGGGGATTGTATGTTTCAGTAATGCTTTTCGTTTGTCTTATCATTTGTTGAAAAGTTGTTAAAGTTAAACAAAAAAACTGATTTATGAATATTGGAGTTTCGAGTGTTAACCATAAAATTTTAACTTTTAATTATACAGTATTTTCAAATCAAAATATACAGATTTTTTATATATACCAAGTCATTAAAAATTTAATTCATTCGCTAATTTATTGACATATTATATATATATATATCTATTAACATGTAAAACACTTCTTTATTAAATATTCGTAATAATTTATTTCCACGCAATAATAAGTACGCTTATTTCGGTATGTTTACATGTACACATTATGAAACTTTTTCGTTTGAATGCTCGCAGAACCGCGTGTAGAAATACTCAATGCCCAGCTCCAACTGCAGTTATAACTTTCAATCGCAGATTATTTAATCCTTTGCACAATTATAAGTATCGGGCAAACAGAAATTAAATGAAATAATGAAACTGCAATGGGCAAGTGTTATCGATATAAGGGAAAATTTTTTACCGCGCAACGAAATAAAATATAATCCGTCAATGTTTCCGACTTGTTCTCCGAACGGAATGAAATTCGGTATCGCGTCGTTGGCTCGGTATTTTTTGTTTTCGGCGAATTTCCAATTTTGATTAGTAAAAAGACGAGCCGATCGAAACGTTTGCGAGAAGCTTGTAAAATCTGAATTGCAAATTTCATTTCCTTAATGGGGAACGGACGGAGCGTTGCTACGTTCACGTCTGGTGTTATATGAAACCAAGCATCCTCCGTCTTCTTTGCCATAATCCGAAACGTATCGAAGGGCCACAAAAAAGTTGCTGCGAGCTGACGGTTTTGCGAAACTTTTTCCCTATTTTCCACTACGCTCGACGGATAATCCTTTGAATCAACGACCGAAATTCGTTGGGAATATGTACACCCTATACTGTATTTTCGTGCTGCAGAGCGAAATTGAAATTAATAATTTCCATGCACTCTGCTGTCCCTCGTTAATATTCCAGAACCAGAATTAATCATTTCCTATAAAAAGGTCCTCTCTGAAATATTCTACTTATAAATTTATTATACATATATATTACGTCTTGAAACAAAATACTAGAATTAAATGGTTGTTGACGCGAAGCAGCGGAATGTTTGCTTACATTCATCATTCAGCGTAACAATTTTAATGTTAAATTCACATTTCCGCTTTGAATAAAAAAAAAGTACTGTTAATTACGCGAAGTTCTATTGTGCATGCAGGCGCGTTCTTTTCTTTCAATTTTGCTTTGCTTGATTACTTTTGGAATATTTATACCTGCTAGAATGTACAATGTTACGTAATGTAAAATTTAACAAATTTCAAATAGAAAACACTGAGAAAATGTTCGGTTATAATAGCTACTAAACAGTTAATTATACATTGAAAGAAAGAAATATCAACTTTTAATAAAAAGTTTATTAATTCAGTGTTATATTTGTAGGATAAACTTTTTTTTTGTCACTTCAATAAATTTCAATTCGTAAATTCCAAACATTTGAAATTTTAATTTATAATGTCCTTCACTAGTGTACCTTATAAAGGCCTCATCTGAGAAAACAGCAGCCTATTAATGGCCTCATATGATCCTGGCTTAAGATTGGAAATGTAATTAAGACAAAGTTTTTATATCTTATCAGTGCGGTCAGTTCAGCCGAAACAGTAGTGCGATGGGAGCAATAGGTGCTGTTAGGGTCAAGTGTGAAAAGTGTATAGCATGTCCAATAGACTCAAACAAGTAAGTGTAAACGTCTTATATATTTCTGTTTTCTTGAAAATGAAACTAATTTATAAAGTCCAAATTTCTATAATAACAAAACCTAACATTCGATGTTTTCAATGCTACGTTTGACGTTTTTTATTAAAACTGAAAAACACTTTGAAATTCTAGAACAAATACAGACTACTTTTTCTACAGTGAAAGCAAAGCAATAATAAGCCTAACAAGATCTCTATTCATTGAACCCAATTAGGTTTTTGTTATAAACTTTTATGTATACTCTGAATCAGCCCAATCGAGCGACAATAATATTAGGATACGCCGATCTGAAATTCTGTTCAATAATAAAGATGATTTATGATACCCCCTCATTGGGCGTACCTTATAAGAGAATTATCTGAATGTAGGGCAGCCTAATAATGCCCTTATCTGAGCAGGATCAACTTTTTTTGTTTTTAAATTGAATATAAAATTTGTGGAATAATTATAAACATTTCCTGTTAATAGGACAATATGCATTTATTCAGAAAGACAACTACACATTAAACGAGAATTAAAAATTTATCATTATTATTATTATTATTATTATACACAAAATTAACAATATATTTACGTAACAATAATATGTAATTCGTATTTACTTTTTCTCATATTTTTATAAATATTATGCTATTAAAACAAATATTTAAATTTGATTTCTTTGAATTTTAAATTCATTTCAAACATTTGACAAAACGATATTGCACTCTAAGAAAATGATCTTATCTCAAGCAGATGTTCACGTGTCAAATATATAGTATTTTACTCAAACTGGATACCTTATCGCATAAGAATGTTATATTGTGACATGATATACTGCATTTTGATTCAAAACTGCTGTCTTGAAAAGGTTGTGTTTTTTCGTTGAAACGTAACGTTTTTATGAGCATATATTATAGAAGAATTTAATTGAATATAAAAAAAATCAATTACCATACAATACGATAAATACCTGTATCAAAAAATGCGATAAAAGTAAACAAATTACTTTTTATGTGACAAATTTTAAAACTGATTTAGAAATAATCTAAAAATAAACTTATTTTTTTTGTGGATCATTTAAATGGCTTGCGAAATACACTCAGAAAAAAAATATACTTACTTTAAGAAAACTGTACAAAGAAAATTTTCCTATTAAAACTAATAGAAAATCAATTAAAAATAAGAATATTCAGTCAGTATACAATAAATTTAAGTTTTTATATTAAAAAGCAATTAATTTTATGATAAATATTATCTCAGATATTACTAATTAGATTTTAATCTATTATAATAATGTCTATTTATAAATAAATAAGCCTAGTTCAGCTGTCATCGTCGCAGTTGTGTTTCGATGAGTGTACCGTGCGTGTTAAATTTTTTACGTTCAGTCAGTGTTGTTAAATTAATTATATAGTGTTTGCAAATTTCAAGATAAATTAGTGCTTCGAACAATTTAAAATATACATATTTTCATATGGAGTGTGGGTAAGTACATATTTATATATACTGCATGTAATTGTTAGGTTA
>JABFPN010007331.1:0-10427 GCA_022817305.1 Leptoteleia sp. ZL-2020
GTGCACACGTAAGCGCATACGCGTGTGTACCGGGCACGATTCTCTGTTTCCCGTTTTATCCTTTTTCCTTCTTTGTGCGCTGTGTGTTGTCAGCATTTGTTAATTCGGGCGAATATCATCATCTCGCTATTACAATGCGCCTGCTGAAAATCCAAATGAATATTATATTTGTCTAGTTAAAGCTCGATTGGTCATAGTTGTTGCATTGTTTGATCGCCTTTTAGATACAAAATATTCATGATACACAGCCCACGATCGAGCGCTTTTTACCGTCAAACTTTTTTGCGGATAAAACGATAAAATGGGGGGAGTGATCAAATTTTTTCCCGATATTGATCACCGAGGGTGGAATAATTTTTTTTTTTCACCCCGCTTCTATCTTAAGGGACAATGTTCCGCAGACGATGGAAATAAAATTGTTTAATTTTTATTATCCAAGCATATAATATGTAGAGTAAAGCTTTTTTTTTTAAATCCTTTATCATAAATATTAAAAAAAATCTTTAATATAGTAAATTTAATAAGACTAATAATTATAATTATTAAAAAAAAATGCAATGGAATGTAATCTACTATAGTATACGGTTATAAAAATAATAAACTGAAGTCACAATTACTATAAATCCTACACTCACAAAACTGTCTATTTAAGAGTAATAGAATATTCTTATATTAAATAGGATTTCCATTCATTATATGAACAAAACGAAATTCTATTTATAATAAGAATAAATAATTCTTATAAAGCTATATTTATCGAAAGAATAATTCCATTTATATTAAAAGGATTTTTTTGTCAAGAAAAGAATAAAAATAGTTCCAGTTTAAGAATATTCAACACATGATACAAATTTAACCTAACAATTGCATCAAGTATATATACATATATACATACCCACACTACATATGAAAATATGTATATTTTAAATTGTTCCAAGCACTAATTTATCTTGACACTTGTAAACACAATATAATTAATTAAACAACACTGACCGAACATAAAAACTATTAGTTTCTACTAATAGTTTTTTTTTCTGAGTGTATAGTAAATAAAACTAGTACCTTTGGCATTTGCGAAAAGTAACTATGATACACTGGTTACCAATGCCATATTTTTCTCTCAGTATAAAAATGTGACTAACGACTAATTTGTTTATTCATAACTCCACCAATCGTCAACAGTGGCCCAAATATACAATAATAATAATAATAATAATAATAATAATAATAATAATAATAATAATAATAATAATAATAAATACATTCGACCCCCCCCTCCTTCTCCAACCACCGGCAACCCTTAACAAGACTAATCGAGTCACGTTGCCGAGGGACAAACCGGACACGGAACCTTACGGGCAAACATCCTCCGTGGAACCGGCCCCGGTTTTCCTCATCTTGTCTCGCAGTCAATACACCCGAACAAACAGTGCACATGCAGTCCGTTATAATGACTTTATTGTGGCAGGCGTCCCGCCCTCGGCATTGTTGCTTCCTGAGAACGCTTGACTCCTGGGCCTGATTGCGGGGTGAATTTCTTCGTAGTTTGCCGGCATTGTCGGCGCAAAATGGGGGGGGGGAGGTGCTGCGGCCACGGGGGGGTTTGTTCGTCCGTCCTGAGAAGACGTCAAATTATAGGGCCCCGAACGGCGAAATATTCCGCGAAGCGTGCCCCGGAAGGGGGTCGCGCCGCTTTTTGTCCCGGCAATTCCCCGGGCCTCCAGCCACCCCGCGACGACTCCAATATTTTCCCTCTCTTTTTACTTTATTTTTTTTCTTCTTCTTTCTTCACCCCGCGACGACTCCAATCTTTCTTCTCTCTCTCTTTTTACTTTATTTCCCTTTTTTTTTTTATTCTTCCTTCACCTTGCCTTATTGGCACATTTTCCTTCCGCTCGGCTGGACAATCTTATCGACGAGACCACCCAGTCCTGGGTACCGAATTCCGCGATCCAACGAATCGCACGCTCTTTTCTTCTGCGTTGACGCTCGCTGCGCGCTACGGATCGGTTTCTTACGCGCGCGCGCCAAATATTCAAACGTGCTTTCACTCGAATCGGAATGCAGATTTGAAAAACAAACTTCGCTCCACGGAGTTAATGAGTCATGGGCTCGAATGGTCTCGGGTTACGCGGCCAGTTGGGATACTTCGCTTCCAGCCGCTGCGGTCTTTTGACATCGATTGTAATGCGATTAGTTTAATGCGCTCGCGTAAAAAAGAATTTTGCGCTCTTCAGCGATGGATTTGATTATTTTAAATTAGGCGAAAATTAAGCGATGATTGTGAAATTGCGACGATCACGATTTGGGAATAAACATGAAAATTGCACTGAGAGAACAATTTTGAAAAAATTGTTATTTTCTGTTGTAATTTAGGGACATGATGGACAAGGTTGGAAAAAGTATCCCAACTAGCCGCTACATTTTCGACCTTCCTCCCACTGCATCCTTTGTCTTCGACGTCAAACTCACCCTTCTTCGACATTTCCATAAACACTTCAGAAATTCGATTGCTCGTCTCAAAATTCGATATTTTCAAACAAAAAGCATCATCTATATTAAATTATATTATCGAAAGATTACCAACCTTACGATACGACCTTTTTATAATTTAACATCTTTTGTCAAACAGCAAATACTTATTTATAGATTTCTACGAACCACACTGAAAAAAAAGATGTTGAGTCTTTTCAACTCGATGGTGGAGTTGATGAAGGTATACTTTTAACAACTATATTCGAGTTAAATCTCCCATATTTATATAGTTGACTATGTACCTACTGAGTTCAAATCCTAGCCAAGGCTAATTTATGAAAATATTTTTTTATAAAATTATTAAATAAAACATTTTTCCTTACCAATTATACATAGAGTTAATTCAACTCAAAAGATATTTTATTTGTATTAATAAAATGATCTATGTCAAATGATAAATAAGCATGATCGTATTTGACTCAGAAGACGAGTCAATTCAACTCCATTTCACTTGATTCAACATAGCTTTTTTTACAGTCAAGTTGTAAACGCACAAATTCCTTCTTTAATGAAGATGTTATTTATAAATCCACGCTGATGCATATCGTCGCGGAATAAGTAATCGAAGTCGAATTGCTTGAAATGAAATGAAAGACGCCGCGCTCCATTACATAATTTAATCACTTTCGACGAAAGGAAGAACAGTCGTTCGGCCGTACGGAATAAATTTGTATCGGTTACAGAGTGCGCATTGGACGTTTAAAATGCAAATACGTGCAACAACGAAAATGCGATTAAATTCGTGAGAACGAGGTCATACATCGTAGGAGAAGTGTACGGCTATAGCAAAGCTCGTTATCGCATTATCGGCTTGGATAACGAAAGCCTACAGAGGGAATCTATTCTATAGGGAACGGCTGCATGGGGGTACGGCCGCTCCGCTCTATTATGACGCGGCTTATCGCGCAACGTATCTGTATTCACGGTTATACCATTGATAACACTGGCATAAAGCGCGAAAATTTTGTATCATTAGTTAATATCGACGGATGCGTGTTGAGACAAAAACCACCGCCCTAATGCGAATGGTTACTATTATCATTTAGTGATTAGGCTCATTGTCTCGTCAGCAATGGTGAACAGCCAATAAGAAGCGACCAACGGTCAGTAAATTTTGAATATAGACTTTAATTATTATTGTTAATAATAATTATTAATGATATTAATGATATACACATATACAAAATGCAACAGTTTCGCAAATAATAATAGAAACATTAACTTACTTATAGATGACTGCGCCACCCTACAAGGGCTGGAGGAAATTCTTTAAATCAACATAAGAATAACCATTCAATATTTGTAAATGCTTATCAATAATGAATAATGAATACCAAAATGACATCTAAATCAGCAATTTCATGTGATTAAATTAATTAAGCGGGTTTCAAAATTGTTTACTTGTATTTTGCAATTTTTTGATTTGTTAATATCCAATGTTCTACAATTAATTATTGTTCTATACACCCATCCGGCAAGTTTTAGAGCTCGCTTTTCATCGGCTCTCTCCCATCTATTATTTACCGCTAAGAAATTCTCATAAAAAGTAGCAAGGAGGATAAATATTACTTTGTGATAAAAAAGTTCACAAAACGACTCAATAAAAAAGTCCATTAAAATGACATCAGTTGTTCATAAAACGTACATTTATCCGGGTAAATTGCAAACAAAGGTGACCCGATAAGGAAATCCGTCAAAGCCTCGGAAAAAGCAATATATCCTTATGAAGGGTGGGGCCGTGCATTTAATACTCGCAGAGCGCGAATTCTGCGCACACGTGACTCTTATCGTGTGATCTTAAATACTTGACAACGCGTGTCGATCGGCAGCCCCAATCTCATTGACTCGCGCAAATAATCCGGTGTTGACACCCCCTTTTTCATTTCGCTGCTAAGTGCGCCCGGCCGAATTTGGCCATATTAGCCCTTATCGGGCTGCAAATTCATTTTTCATTGGCCCGACTTTCGAGCAGTTTCAAATTATTTCGCGATATTATTAACGCGTTTAGGCACGGAGGGAAAAATATGAAATGCACTACTAAATATCTATTTAAGTTAGATATATTGTTTGGCCATTATTGGGATAAGTAGAAATTATAATTATCGTAGCCAGAGAAATTTATGTGAGTCGAATTGATAAAAACTAATCTAGCTAGGTGATTCAATTTACATACATTGTATGGCTGAATCAGCCATACAAATTTATCTAATCCAAAACACAGTGAAATCCAAGTAGTTTTCGTTTCAAAATGAGGTTATGTCGAGTCCCCATAGGATAAGTGTATGGTTGAATCAGCCATACAGTTTATGTAACGTTTAAATATTCCTTTTAGTCGATTTCATATCTAGGTCCTTCTGCAAATAGAATAAATTCTTACTAAATTAATTAAAAATTGCTAGATAAACTCATTTACCTACCAAAGCAAATACTTTTTTTTCCTTGGATGCTATCAATTTTTTTTATATAACACAAGTTGTAATGCATAAAAAAGAAGTTTACTTATTTAATAAACCCGTTATTTGATTTAAAACGTATTCGACAAACAAGGTAAAGTACGAAACGAGACTTTTTTGCACTTTTCCAACGAGTCATTTCGTCAGAATGAGTCAATTTTCAGACAATTGTCTGGAACGTTAAATAATGTTGAAGTCGAAAGATTTCTATTAAAATAGTTTTCTTTTTCTATTGCAAAATTATAATACTAAACAATATATTTAACGTTAGAAAAAAGGTACGAGAGTATGCAAAGTTAAATGTGGCAAAAAAATTTGTGAATTTCGCGAAAGTCATTTATCTGCTCGTAGATAAAGTTCGATGGCGATAATTGTACTTAAATTAGAAGCAACGCGGGACTTTGAATTTCGATAAAGATTAACATTGTCGATAATCCCCGGGGAATGCGATGCGGCATTTCAGGTTGCAGCGTGAGACAGGGTGGACACGTTATAGGGTTATAGGGTTGTCAAAGCGCCGACAGAATGACATGTCTATTATCACGGTACCGCCGGGAAGGAGCAGCGGCACACAGAGACGGAAAGAGGAATCGTCGCGTATGAACGCGTGCCACCAAGATAACGGATCTCCCGTTGATAATCCCCATCGGTGCCATCCCACGACACATATGGCCGCGCGCTAGCTAACGTCCGCTCGCAAAACGGAGATATCTTTATTTGGATATTTTTACCATTGACAGCTTCCTCCGATGCAAACATTTTCAATTATAAATTTAAATACTTTAAGTCAACAACGGGAAGGAAATGCCGAGTTTGCGCACTGCGCTCGCAACAATTTTACATGAAAATATACCGGAGACAAATAAAGCTTTATTTAAATTCTTTTTTGGTTTAAATTAAAAAGATTTATAAAGATACTATTCATTTTAGTTAACAGTTTATAACATTTAAATATAAACAGGCTTGAAGATGAAATAAGAAACAAATTGATTTTAAACGTCCGCGGATACATTTTAAAAGTTATCAGATTTAACTTATACATTCAGTTAGATCAAAGCGGTATTAAATGTTGATAATTTTTATACATTGTAATTGTTTAAATACACGTATGTTATAAAGATGTACGCGCGCTTATGATAAAATCCTTTTATCTTAATCTGAATCAAGTTGTGATAAAGAAAAAATCTTTGGAATATTTGATTAAAATAACGTCAAATTATCGACAAGAAATACCAGAGTTCCCACAATTTACTTGGGAGAATCAGATTTAGATTTTGCAAAATAGAAATGAAGAACATGGTATACTACTACAAAGAATAATATGTAACTAGACTGTGTTCTAAACGATTAAGTTCCTTACAAAAGTTTAACGTGCTTTTCGGCTATTTAAATTTAAAAACAATCTGGATTCGTTTTTTACAGATTTTTGACTCATGATAATATTTTTTTTTTTTGACCCATAATTATCTTTTACCTCAATATCTCAATTCAATACACTGAGAAAGATATGACAGATAATGTTACTGCTTTTAACTTTATTTCAGATATATGTCAGTTTTCCAATGAAAATGAAAATTTTTTTCTAAAAGAATTTCTGGTTTAAAAACGTGTAAAACTGGAGTCTTTGCTTTTAAAAATAGTAATATTTATTAAAAAATTGAGATTTAAATAAAACAAAGTTGAAAACAGTAATATTTTTTGTCGTATTCTTCTTAGTGTACACTGAGAAAACAAGTTATATTTAAATTTACTATATCTTATTATGTTAGACAGAAAGTAGTAATTTTTAATTCAACATTTTTCTCAGTGTATGCTAATGACACAAAACAAACATTATATCCAAGTCCTTCATTTCAAAACTTTTCTCTTTCACTTCCCCAAGTACACTTATAAATACTTCAATGATGAAAAAAAAAACCCTAATGCATTATTGCAATAATGTAACTCTCAATCCTATAAACCACTTATTAATACACAATCGCCGACACTTGACCAGAGCCAAGGAAGAATCCATTCATCCTTTTTAAATTCAGACTAACGCAATGAAAAAGCTCCACTCGACCAAATTCTATCATAAAATTGGAATGAAAAAAAAAATCTTAAAACCGTCAAAGCAACTACACTTCCGGTCAGTTGGTGCATAATTTCTTTGCCCTCCCGTCAATTGAATTAGGAACTCGTTCCTAAGACGACCTAATGCTCGATTTGAATGGTTTACTGTATCGCGGAACTCACCCTCGGCGAACAAAGATTTCGCAACAATCTGGAAACACGCACAATAATGGTCACCGGTGAAAAAGTCCGACATTAAGTTGCGCAACATTATCTCAAATATTTTGATTTGTTAAAAAGGGCGACGATCCCGAGTCACGTTCTATTTTTTTTCTTTTCTCTCTCTTTCTTTTTTTTTTTCTTTTTTTTCACGACGAGAAACGTCTTAATAGATCGCATGTTTCTCATGAATGTCGTCGGTGGGAATCGATTGTCGCCGGAGATTGCGATTTTTACAATGAAACGACTGCCGACAATGTCGCAGCACGAGCTCCCGCGGGTAGCGTCGTAAAAACGAACCAAACTTGTTACAGTAACCTCTGCCCCGCAGGCCCAAAACCGAGGGGTAGCTATAAGCGCACAACTATTATAACTTGTCCTCGGCCCAATCTATCTCCGCGCAAAATCTTTGACTTAAGGCTTTCTCGCGTCATTAAACGCGGCAAATTAGCTTTCGCATTTCGTGCGTGTAAAAAGCACGTCGTTAAAAAAAGTCGTCCTATGCCGCACCGGAGTGCGATTGAAATCGAACGCGATACCCGCGGTGTTTTGGAATTTTGCTTAAGGTGCGGCTTGTATTGCCGTACGCAATTTTGAATATTTCAAATCTTTTAAATAATCCCAACATTTCAAAACTGTTTGAGTTTTGCTCGCCGACTGAAGATCCTACATGACTTCAGGTAATTTAAACAAATTTTACCTGTTTCTTTCAGGTAATTTTTGCAATTTTTTTCTTATAAAATTTTATACTTGGATTAAGGGAATTTGTTGTTGAACTAAAGAGCACGTAATGACTATAAAATATATATTTATTAGACAAAAAATTGAACAATTATTTTTCGCAAACCTTTGGAATTCAGGTATATTTTCAGATTTGTTTGGTACCACATGGCACTGCTTCCTTAATTTGCAAAAAATGTCCATTATTCCAAGTGCAAAATATTATTAGAAAAAAAAAATCACCAAATATAACATTAAAAACTTAGTAAGATTAGTTTTAAAAGTAATAATATACCTTAATAATATTATACCTGAATTTTAATAAATGAATATTAAAAATGGAACTACTTTTTAATAATTTGAACACACAACAGCCACCTCTTTGTGAATTTTAATGAATTCAAACCATTCAAAGTATCCACGATGTTTTTCTCATTTTTCAACAAAAATTAAGTCACTAAATGTGATGATTTGAAAAACCGTGGCAATAAATGAAATCGGTTTTCAATTACGAGCACTTTTCATATTCGACTTTTTCTTATCTCGAGTGCCAGTCGGAAGACGTTCTATGCCGTCGCGCCGAGTTCATTGAGGAACTCAGACCGACACCGTGGGGCGTCGAAAGATGCGAGAGATTCGAGCACGAAGGGGGCCAGACTTAATTATAAAGCTTATGAATTATAATTGTCGTGTAGTTGGACCAACATTGTGTCCGCATGTTTTCCCGTTACGCCCCTGTCAATGTTCGGCGCGCCGGGTACCCTTTTCTTCGTGTTTGCACCTCCGTGAGACCGTAGCCTTATTAAAGTCGATTGCTTAGATCGAAGAATCTGTGAATTTTATTCTCTTTGGGAGCCTACTCAACCCTTCTTTTTGTATAATACTCTTAGAGGATATTTATGAAAAGAACTACTATTTAAATGATTAAATTAGTTAACAGAAATAACAAATAATTCGAAAAGAAGTTAATAATGATTAAAAGTTCATTTTTTTAGTTAAATAAAAAAAAATAAAATGTACACTAGAGTTCAAAAGTTATTGTCCAAATACAATATTTTATTAATAATATTATTTTATGATTATATGATTGTATAATTTTATAATATAAGGTATATGATTGTAAAACTTCAAGATTTATAAGAATTAGATATTAATTACTTTTTCATGAGTTACAAGTTCAATATAAAAACATGACGTCAACTTAATTAATACTCTTTTATTACTTTTAATATCTCAAAAATCAAAATATTATTATACTTTTGAATTTTACATCTGATTGAAATGAATTTTACATGCTTAAATTTTATTAGTCATAAGATGGAGCAACATCATTTTATTTAATTATTTAACAATAAAACTTTTGCTAGTGTACTTTAAGAGATTTTTTTTAAGAGAAAAATTATATTTAAATTTAATAATAAATTTCTCAGATTTTATATCTACTCTGATAGTATAATACATTTAAATATTCCCTTTTTGATTTTTGTTACAGATAAGTAGATGTTAAGATTTACCTGGTACCCCAGAATTTAGTAATTTAGCGTACAAATTTATTTGCATTACTATTTTAAAAATGTGGTGATATATTTAAAATTTATTTATGATATATTTCACGGTACAGAAAATATTACTATCTTATCTATTATAATTTACATAACAAATTGTGACAGAAAAAGAAAAGAAAATAATGCATAACGATTAACGTTACCCATTTTATGAAAAAAGAAGAAAGCAATATACTATTCCTCTATCTAATATTCGACAAGATTTCACGAAGGGTTTGGCGATAGAAAAAAAAAATTCGAATTATTTTATTTCCTCCCGATACCTCGACTTCGACTTTCTCCCCTCTTTCTTTCTTGCCAACGGGGCGAAAGAACGATGCCAGTCTGACCCTAAATTGCAAAAGTCCCGTGGAGCGATTCTTTCGCAATCGATTGTTGACATTTTATATCGTTCGCTCTACCTGAAAACTGTGGAAGCACTTTCGAAAAGATGAACAATACTACCATCTCCCTAATATCCAATAATTCAGACAAAAAACGAAATTTCTTCTCAGCTTCTTTTTTCAATTATATTCAAAGTACTGTGCACCATAAAGTTCATAGGTTTACTATCCTTTTCGTTTCACCTTATTCTTCATCATAGAGTATTTAATAAATAAAAGTGAGAGAAAGATAATAGTACACTGACATTGAATTGATTTATATATATTTTCTTATAACTGCACACCGAGAAAAATAAATAGCATATTTAGCAATAAATCCTGGAATACTGAACCTATACGTTCTTTGTATGTGTATCACTTATAATTTTTGTGAATTTTTTCTATACACATTGTATAGTATTCTATGTTTATAGAACTGTATGCATTACATATACTTAGTTTTTCCATAAATTATTACAGTTACACCTACAGAGTACATATAGGTTCAATACCCCAGAATT
>JABFPN010007332.1:0-10427 GCA_022817305.1 Leptoteleia sp. ZL-2020
AAAAATGGAAACCTGATGGGTGCCTGACCGATGCCGAGCGTTACGTTCTGTACCGGTGCCCAATTAGGTAACCTTCCTTGGGCCAGCTTTGGACGCCATATTACGTGCTCAAATGCAGTGTACCTGGTTATCCCTTATAGGGCTCGAATCAGGAAACCGTTGTTCAGGTATTCCACGTTTCAGCCCCATTGGGGCCCTATAGGTGATAGGGCATGCCTGATTTCATTTCTACCTGGGTATGTTTCTGAAATAAAAAAAATAATTAAACTATGCTGTTATTTTAATTATATAAGCAAGGAAAAGGGATTTGTGTCGAAATATCGAACAGTTTACGATTAGGATATTCTTAAAGTAAGTGGATTTCGGCTTAAACAATTTAAATTTAGACTAAAAAGTGAATAGGTTGTCAGCAAAGTAAATCCATTTATAATAACCGGAATCCTTTTATAACAAGCGGATTAAGTACTGTTCTCGTAGAAGTTGTAGTATTTGCCGAACTAGCCCAGTAGCCAACTTGTTCCCATCCATCATAAATTTTATGCTTAAGCCGGCTTCTGGTCGTACAATCGAAAGAAAGCTATAAACGAAAACTCCAGCATCATATTGCAAATATCACGTTTATTATTCCCAGTGAATTGTAGAAATAAAGATTTAATGCCGAAAATTTCACGCTTTTATTATTATTATTTTACATGCGAATAATTTAATTGTATAAAAGTTTAATAATTTAACGTATCAAAACAATAATATAATAATAATTTATTAAAATTTATTGCATATGTATTAAAGAAAAGAAATTCGCTTAAGGTGCTAATATTTTATGGTGGTAGAAACTTTGTTTTTATTTTGATTATACTTATGACCTTCCTAATGTAAATAAATAATGTTTTTTTGTATTATTTACATAACCTTTAAGCTTTTTAAAAACCTTTTGTTTACACTTTTGTTTACAATTTTTTGTTTGTTTACATTATTTTTTACATTATACACGTTTAATATTCAGTCCCAATAATATATCATTAATATATCTTTAATATATCGTGATTCGTTTATACCAACACCGCCAAATTAGTTTATCCATCTCAAACTAGCCATGTTTATACGTTCCAAAATGCAAGCTTTTTTTTACACCAGGGAATATATTACAGTATCATCTCGAACATTACGGCAAAAGCCCGTAGGCAAATATTTACGATATTGCACAAAAGAGCGAAATCGCATTAGAAATTGTATTGACGAATAGATAACGGGCGGATTGCTGGCAACCCTTGGTGGAAATCTGCGCAAATGTTGTGTCAATATTACGGGCGCATCGAGCTATTATGTACCCGGGGTCCCCCCCAATGTTTTTCAGCGCAAAATCATTAGAAACGCATCTGGGGAGGTGGGCGCTGGGGGGGGGGAGAGGGGGGGAGAGAGAAGAACTTCCTTCCAAAATATCGCGTACGAATTACGCGAATTGAGGGTATTGATTTTTGCGCGCCTCGAGGGGTTCGAGGCGGTTTATTGCCGTCGGACCGACGGTAACGCGTGTCCTCCTTTTTGTCCCGCGACATCGCTCTGTCTCACTCCGCGCCGCTACCGGTCGTGGGTTCCTTAAGTTCAAGTCCAAAATGAACTTTATTTGCTAAGGCAGAAAATGCCGACCGATCAATACCAATCGCTTTGAAGTTCGAGATGAAGCCGTAGCGGAGCGAATTCGCTTGCTTTCCCGGCAACCTGTCGTCTACCAGGACTCGCCGCGGCGTACCGTGCAATTTCACTTTGCCGGCGCTTTTGCATGGCTTCTTACTTTTTCCGCGCACAAACCAAGACCTTAAACGTCCAATCGCACGGCGAAAGCTTTCATTCGCGTTCCGACGATCAAAATAATATTTATATTTGTACAAGGATAATATGTTTCTTAAATTTAATACGGTATTTCGATATACCGAACGATTCGCTGACGTTTGATATTTCGAGTTACCATTTATATCAATGGATAATTGTATCCATTGTATCAATGGATAATTGTCTACCAATCGATGTGTCACTTTTGCATTTCGGCATATCGATGTTTGATTTCGATATATCAATGTTTGATTTTGATATATCGATGTTTAATTTCGATATATCGATGTTTGATTTCGATATATCAATGTTCGGTATCGATATATCGATGTGCAATTTTGAAATTGAATTTACTTATTTTCGATACATCTAACTAAAATGAACTGATTTGATATTACAATCGTACTACATTGATATTCGATTATGATATATCGACGTTATATTACGAGATATAAATATTCGATTTCGATATACAAACATTCGTTAGCTTCTAAATTTTGTATAAATGTTTTAAATTCGTGAGTTTATAAATTTAAGATTCGACGTAGCTCAAAGCTATGACTTTTGGCGTTCATCTTAGATGCACGGAGTTCGATTCCCAAACAGTTCTTAAAGCTAGGTCGTTATCAGCCTCTTTAACTCTGAGTTTGGCAAAGGACTGTATAAAAAATAATTTAAAAGAAAGTAAATATGCACCGGGAATTGAACTCGAATCTCTAATGTGGAGGTCCAGTATCTTATCAGTACAACCACTGAATTCTTACAATAATTGATTAAATTTTATATAAGATGAACAAATAAAGAATTTCAAAGTCTAGTTAAAATCTGAGAGTATTCTAGACACTCACATGAACGATTTGAGATTATAATCTCAACTGTATAATCTGAATATAATCTGAGAATATATTGTCAGATTATATTTAAACTATTGCCATACTTTCCCCAACTATTTTCGAAGTTCTTTATTTCACACTTGGTACAAATTTAATCAAAGTTTATAAAAAAATTCAATGGTTGTACAGATAAGGTACTGAACTTTCGCTTCAGAGGTTAGAATACAAATCTCAGTACATACCCAAGCAGGAATCCAGCATGGAACCGAATGTGGCCCTGATTCGTTTTCCACGCGTCCAAATCAGGAACCAATTTGGTGTCCAAATAGGGTGACGTATTAGTTCGTAACGCTCGGTATGTATAGGGGAACAATAAGGAAACTAAATTGAAACAAAAGGGATCCAAGAGGGATCATATTTGAGAGGAAATATTAACAAAAATTACTGACATTGTTGGTAAACTGAAAAATTTTATTTACACTTAAATAATTGACATTCACAGATCGTGTCTAAGTTTATTCGCCAAACAAATTTCGTTTAGAAAAACTTGTCGTCGTTGAGAATCGAAAACCGCAGCTATTAAATTGCCATGGCAGTTCCCTAACACCTTAACCACTATACAATTGCGATGCTCGCGAGCTAATCCAAGCCCATTTCAATCATAAATTGCTTTAAAATACGTTATCCTAATTTGGTCCTGAAATGGTTCCCATGTTTTTGCCATCCCGGGTAAAAAAAATTATGATTGATTTTTGATCTAAAACTGATCAGCAAAATGAGACCATTTCTGATCATACTTTAATCATGATCAAGTTATGGTTAAGTCACGATCACATTATGATCTAATCATGTTAAGACACGATTTATATTCATAATTTTCAGCATTCATGACTCAGTCATGACAAAAGCATGACGAAAACGTGACCTTAACGTGATTGAATGCTGAAAATTACGAATATAAATCATGTCTTAACATGATCAGATCATGATGTGATCGTGACTTAACCATGACTTGATCATGATTAAAGTATGATCAGAAATGGTCTCATTTTACTGATCAGTTTTAGATCAAAAATCAATCATAATTTTTTTTACCCGGGATCATAATGAAATGTAGAGTATCTGATAAGGCTCTGACTAGTAACCATTTTTTGAACTAATTACAATTGGAAATCTGATTGGTGCCTCATTAATCACGAACGTTACATTACTTTTTCAAATTCAGAATACCTGGTTCTGAATCTGAATGGTCCCTTATACAGCTGAAAACAGGAATCTGTTAATCAAGTATTCCACGTTTCAGCCATATTGGGGCCTTATATATGTTTAGGGCATGCCCAATTTCATTTCTACTTGTGTATTTACCCTATCTTTTTTTTAATTATTTTTTATCCAGATCTTTGCCAGGCTCAAACTTAAAGAGGCTGATAACAACCTGACTCGCGATTGTTAGCCAGCTTATATCCAAAAATGCATTCAATTGTTTCTACAAGTATATCCAGACCATGACCGAGAACTTTTCAGTCAAAGTTTGCCAGACTATTTTCAATTGATTAGTTGATTTTTTCCACGCAGGTATTAACCTCGATAATGATCATCGATGGATCTAATTGGTTCACTTATTCCCACCTTACATCGACATATCTTATAGCAATATCTTTCATTTCGATGCATCGACACCTAACCTACAAACGCGTCGACCCTTTTTCATTCGACCAATAAAAAATCTTGTGCCCCATTGGATGTACCGCCGATCGTGGGATTCCAAAGGCCGCGCGCGGTCGTTTTTCCGCCGGTAACATTCCGCCGGTGTTGAATAATTGAACGCTTTCCTCGGCTAATGGCGCGTCCAACCGGCGGTAATTAAAAACCGGCGACGATCACGGCGGACCGAGGAAGGCAAAAGTAACGAGGGCAGCGCGATAAGTGGAATGTCATTTGCACAAAAGAGGAATATATCCCGAAGGAAGATGAGAGGCTGGGCCCGCGTGTGCCTGCGGGCTGTGTGTCAGCCAGCGCGCAATAACGCTCTCATGCCGAGACGCGTGTCGGTGGAGGCCTGCGCGCGCACACGCGTACACAACCGCCGCGTTCCGCTTTACGGCTGCGCGTCGATCACGTAAAGGACCACTGGGTAGCGCATCTCAACGGTAGCGTACGTAGCGGCGATACCGATGCCGGATAACGGCCGACACGATTGCGAACGTTATTTTAATTGGATTGAGAATTTCATGCGTTATAAGGCGTGTAACGTATTTGCTTAGCGTCCATTACCGTTCGTCAATTTTTCCCCGTCGGGGTCATATTTTCACGTCAATTTTGCCGCCGGAAAAATGCTTCATTACGAATACTCGCTTGCAAATTCTCCGACTTCATTTTTATTCCTTCGAATTCGTAGAGAAAATGTTAATATTTTTATTAGTTTTTATTGTTAATTGTAAATTCGGTTAGGTCATTTTCTTAAACTCATGTATTATTAGTTTCCGTGTCAATGTGTGAATATTATTTCTACTAAACACAAAATATATTGTCTATGCATTGGTTATATATCGTCCATATATCGTCCATATATCGTCCATATATCAATCATATTGTCCATATTTCGATCATATATAATCCATATATATTCCATATTTTAATTATATATCGTCCATATATCTTCCATATATCAATCATATTGTTCATATTTCGAGCATATATAATCCATATATATTCCATATTTTAATTATATATCGTCCATATTTCGGTTAAATATAGTTTATATATCATCCATATTTCGATCATATATAGTCCATATATCGAATCTGTAATGTCCATATATCAAGCATATTTTCCATATACCGATAACATTATCCATATTTCAATTGTATCGTTCATACATCGATCATACATCGATCATATATCGTTCATATATCGGTCATATATCGGTCATATATCGGTCATATATCGAACATATATCGAACATATATCGAACCTGTATTTTCCATATATCAATCATTTTGTCCATATTTCGATCTTATATAGTCCATATATCGTCCATATTTTAATCATATATTGTCCATACATCGATAACATTATTCCTCTTTCAATCATATCATCCATACGTCGATCATATATCGTCCATATATCGGTCATATATCGTCCATACATCATCCATATATCGATCATATATCGTCTATACATCGATCATATATGGACCATATTTCAATAATGTTGCCCATATTTCAACCATATCGTCCATATATTGATCATATATCAGCCATATTTCGACAATATTATTCATATGCCGATCATATATCGATTATATATCATTCATATATCGATTATGCATTGTCTTACATCGATTGTATATCGTCCATATATCAATAATATTGTCCATACATTGATTATATATTATTCATATTTCAATCATAATTACCCATACATTACCCCTATATTGTTATAGTCCCATATATTTACTACTTCAGACATACTGTAATTAATCCAACTGATAATAAAACAACACATTAGGTAATAATAATTTGTGGAGCGTTTAGAACAATTTTACAATATTTATTTAAAATTGTTGAAACAACATAATTAAATCAAAGGTGTATTTTAAATGTAAACAGCGAACATTAAACTGTTGCATGACTTTATAACGATTACTCAGCAAACAGCTAAATTATATTGTTCGAACTCTTACTAGACCGTTTTACTATTTAATTTTCTCTCAGTGTAAACACATGTCGGATTTTTTGAAGAAACCCAATACCACAGCCGAAGACATCTTAATTAGCTTTCATCATTTCTCGTAGCTGGTTATTGAACCTTTCGAATGAAGTAGTTGAATTCCATTAAGATAAAAGTGTCGTATTACCGTCACATTTATTACACATAAAAATGTCTATTTATTTAGTTACAAAGTTAGCCGAATTTCAACATTTTTCTTTGATTTATGTTATTTGCGCTTACATTATAATTTATACGCGGAACTAGGAGAAATTAGATCTCATATGACTTTAACTGAAATGATTTTAAAAGAGTACATTTATTCTTCATTAAGTCGTTTTTAAATAATTTCAATTAAATAATAAATTCAGCATGGTATTTTAATTAAATTAAAAGCGTTCTCTAATCCCATCCCGGCTAAACTGCAGAATCCGGCCAGTAACTGAATATGGCTGCGGAACTTTGACAGATGGGAAATTGGTTTCTTACCATTAGGAGAAAAATAAAACTGAACAGACCGCCACATTTGAATATCGAAATAAGACATAGTGAATGGCGTAAAATATAAGTATTAATTCAATTAAATAAATACGTAGTTAGATTTAATTAATTAATAAAAACAATAAATACTTTTATAAATAAATAAAATATAAAAAAAGTTTATACATAATAATATTCATTGATTTTTAAATTTAGGTTTGTTAGTTTTGTTAGTTCTGTTATTTTTGTTAGTTTCGTTAGTTTCGTTAGTTTTGTTTATTTTAGTTTGTTTCATTAATTTCTAACACATTTTTATGTTAATTAAATAATTTGATTGTTAATTAATTAAATTATCAATTTTATTATTTAACTAAATTTAATTATTTATTTTTATTGTATTTACTCAATTAAATTTTTGAATTATATTGTACGCCATTCACTGTCTTATTTAGATATTCAAATGTAGCGGTTTAATTCATTTTTATTTTTCTCCTAATGGTATGAAACGAACCTCCCATCTGTCAAAGTTCCGCAACTATATTCAGTTACTAGCCGGATTTTGCAGTTTTACCTTAAAATTTTATAGAATATAATTTTGGAATATTAAAAGAAGTATTAATTTCTTACGAATATAATAAAAATAAGTTTAAAATTAAACAAAAACAAACGAAAAGAGATATATAAAATTATACCAAAAATATTTATTTATATTTCAAAACACGACACGAGAAGATTCCCGAAATTTTTAATTGAAAATTTATTAATTTCAATAATAATTAAAATAATAAATTTATCATTCATGTTTTATGCTTTCTAATAAGCATATACGGAAGCGCCCTCTATCTAGTGCTTTAAAAATGGAATGAATCTTTCAGATGTTTATTTAGAAAAACTACATTAGAGAACGATAGTCTCCAATGGAATACGTAAATTCTAACCTCTAAATAAGGTTAGAATGCACAATCATATTGGAATAACTTCTAATCCGGACCAAAATGTAGTGTTTTCTGTTCGAATGCCGAATTAAGGGCTGAATTTAAAATAAAATTAATGTTTCGATTATTTATCCTTACGACTCTCAATTTTATTTTATTCAAGTACTTTTACTTTCGCAGTGATTCTCGGAAATGAAAAAGAAAGCGACATCGTTATCGTCGTCGCGGATGCTCCGTGCACATTTCAAACCGTCTCCGATAACTTTTTACGCGCAAGGATCCGCGCGCTGAATGCAATGCCGCGGACTGATTAATAGCTCGCGGTTGCACGCCCGATCCATCGACATGTAGAGTGGACTGCGCACGCTAGGATAATTCCATGAAAATTCAGATGGGAGAGAGAGAGAGAGAGAGAGAGAGAACGTATCAAAAAATACGACTCTCTCTCTCTCTCTCAGTATCAGGGCTGTTTAAATTATATTGCCTTTGTTATATTTTTTTAAATTATAGTCAAAGTCGCTCACTTTACTAACAGTTATTAGGTTATATTTGATAACATAATAATGGGTTCCTAAAAGCAACTTTCTGACGAACGTTACTATGAAAAATCGTTGATATATCAATAGAAATGGCAAACTTTTTTGAAATAAATAAACAGGGTGCGTTATAATTTAAAGATAATTAATATATTGAGATTATCTTTACGCGATCTATTTAAATTTTGCCATTTTGATAATTGTGTTCCTGGCCACCCCTCTCCCTAATCTAAAACTTTTTACACATGAAATCGATGTTTTTTTTGTATGTTCACATTTATGCCATACATATATGTCACATATATGCCACATATATGTTAATTTTTACATCAATTTAAAAGTACAAAAATAAACAAAATTTGTAAATCCTTGTAAGCTAATGGAAATGAAATGGAATCAAGTTCTCATTTCATTTTGTATTTTGAAAACGTTTCATTCTTTAATTTTAATTTCATTCTACCAATTACTTTTAATGGTTATTGTAAAGCAATTTCGTAAAAGATAAATGGCAAGAATGAAATATTTTATGAAATCTTTTTCCGCGAGTCGACGAGCCCGATCATTTTCCGTCGCAAAACAGGCGCCACCTGGATTGATCGCGGCTCGCTGTCAATGATCATTAATGAATCGTTATCGCGCGCATCCACCGTAACAGCCGCGCATCGAGATTCGTTCACAAAAGCCCGCCAAATGCGGCGCACGCTTTTTGCCCCGCCATCTTCCGCAAATGCGCGCAATTACACTCGGTTCGCAAAGGCAGCCAGTAAATGTATAACAAAAAAGAACAATACGGTTAATGAAATAGAAAATTAGATTGATTTTTACTGAAGTAAAGAATTATTTAAAAAAAGTATCCAATTTAAATCATGAAATTTTTCAATTTGCGGGAAAATTAAATTTTAATGGAATTGACAAATAAGAAAGAAGATTTTGTAAATATAAAAGAAATAATTTTTTGTATACTTTTTGTCTTTCATTTTAGAAATATTTTACATTTTATTTATTAAAAGTAATTTAATTTTTATTGTAAAAAAAGAGTACTGATTAATTTGGTTCTTTATATGTAATCAGATAACATAATGTTGGCATTATGCAAGCATCAGTAAAATAAATTCAACTGTTGTAAGATGGTGAGCTTACACGACTTGTACATGCTAAAGAAATACCATCGTAATGAGACTACTTGGTAGAATAAAGATAAATGAAAAATAAGGGAACTCCTGTCAGATTATTTATAATAAGGACGTTTCTTTTCGATCCATTCAATTTTCATATTTAGACTTCGAACATGAATTAATTAATATACGTGAATATTTTATAAAAATAGTATTATTATACAAAAGTGATAATAAACTTCTATTTCAAAAATATATAATTTACATTTATTATTTTTATTTTTTATTATATATCTAAAATAAAGTTTATATAACAACCATTACAATTTTTTCTTATTTATTTTTGAAAGACAAGGAAATGTTGAAAGATTTAAATATGTGCAGTTTTTTATATTTTTTGTGCACTAAATCAGTACATAAGATGAGTGTATTAAATGTAACATCTGTGTTTTGTTAATATTAACAATTATATTTTGCAAATTTGAAAAATGAGTGTTTCGAAAATTGTTATTTTTCAATTCCATTTATTCTTTTCCAACAAATAAAATTCATTCATTCAAAAAAAAAGCAAATTTGAAGTGAAAACTTTTCATTCTCCTTTAAAAGTTCATTTTTTTTTAAATTTATATCTTGACACTTCATAGCTCTACCGCATTACCCGAACAAATATATATATGTATGTGTGTGAATTCAAGACCCACACTGGGAGAAAAAAATATCAATGTTTAGAAAAAAGTTTACTAATTTGACATTATACTTACAGAATATAATTATATGGAAAACTAACTGAATAAAAGTTGTTAAATTAGTTTATTAAAAATAGTAATTCTATGCACACTGAGAGAAATATATAAGTATATTTTACTAAGTGTTTTCGTAAAGTTGTGATATATTATCTTTCTTTTAAATAAATACTAATATTATTTCATATATTACGAATTACCAAGATCTTGGTAATTAATAATAAAAAATTCGTAATATATGAAA
>JABFPN010007333.1:0-10426 GCA_022817305.1 Leptoteleia sp. ZL-2020
AACTATACAATTTTAGTTGTGCCAACTCTGTAAATTTCTCTCTGTGCGAGATAAGTATTTTTTTTTTTTTTTTTTTTTTTTGGTTATAATAAGTATGTATTTATAGTATGCGTTATAGTACGATGTAATATTTTACGAAAATATCTGAATAGGAATTGAACTAGTTAGCTCAAGTTCGCGCGCTTTACCACCAGTCTGTACCAACGCATTTTTAGGTAGAAATTTTGTTTTAGTTTTTTGCGAGTAATGGTTAAATACTAACATTTTTTACGCTAAGAATTTTATTGTATATAAAAATTTATGTAAATTGAATGACATAAAATTAAATAAAATGTAAATTGAGACAATTATCTACGCTGAGAAAAAAGTTGTATAAATAATTTTTTTTAAGAAAATTTAGTTCAATATAAATATACTGAGGACTTTACCACTTCCTTTTTCGTAAAATATATTTTTTCACCGATAACAATTACATATTAAAATTTAGCAATAATAAAGTACCGTTTATCTGGTTAAACTGGAAATATTCTAAAAATGCAATTTTTACCTCATTTTCTTAATTTGATAAGAAACATAAATTTAACTCGACTATTAATAAATTTGTATGTAGACTATAAAATTTTAGTATATTACAAAAATAACATTAGTTAATTGCAAACAAATTATCATGCTTCTTGCAAGTTCTTCATATTTAATATCTTACAAGTTTTAGTGTTACAATACTCACACTGATATTTCTAAAATATTTTACAATTACACTGAGAAAAAAAAATATAAATGTTTAATGAAAAGTTTACTACTTTGGCATTATACCTACAGAATATCATTATATGGCAAACTAATTGAATAAAATTTGTTAAATTAGTTTATTAAAAAAAATAATTACAATTTAACAATCTGTTTAGTAAACTATTTAATAATTGGTTTATGAACAACATTGGCAATGGGTTAGTGACACTGATGAATAGCGACATCGAACGGAAAAAAATATAAAATAAAATGTTTCCCAAAAATTAGAATTCAGTTTATTAAAATTTGTAATCCCTGGTTTATTAATGTTTAATATTCTTTTCTCTCTGTGTAACTTACAAATATGAAAGATGAACTAGCAAGTCACTAATAAAATACTTGAATTAACGTCTACTTGGAAGTTTTACTTAGAATTTCACACTGTAGTTTGACAAAGACCAACATCTTTTCTAGTCAGCAACATAGAGTAGTGGTAAAGAGCGCGGACTAGTAACTATGAGGTAGCGAGTTCCATTCCTCGGTCAACATATTTTTATCCAATATTTTTTAATGCAATAAAAAATACTTTAAACGCGCACATATTCCACCGAGTTATCAGCGTGTAAAATATAAATAAATATCCAACTACTAATAAATAATTCTTTGAGTTTAAGAACGCACATCGTGGTGTCTGTCGCGCGATTATAAATATCATGATAAACGCTAATAAATATAAACTCCTTGGCACAATGCACACAAAAACGTGTTCTCAAATCGACTGCGTGACAATGATACATTTTCGTATGATTTTATAGGTTGACTACCTCTGGCACTGACCTCTTCGGCTTGTTTCAATTCATATTTCATTTATGCTAATTGCAATGAGTCGCGTTACGTCATTTTATTTCTTACAAATCCGGTGCCGGTTCCGCTCGCCGTAATATCATTTAATTTAATTATGACGCCTGCTTAATTTGTAAATTATATTATCAAAGTTTTATAGTTTGAAACATTCTTAACTTTCCCCCCCCCCCTTTCTTTTGCCGTTTATCCGTTTATCTTTAACATTTTCATACCTTCGCGGAAAAACATGCGTACAAAATCGTGTAATTATAAATAATTGGTTTTTATAATCACGGAATTTATGTTACATTTTGCAAATTTTGTTATTGCAAATTGTTTTTATGTTTGTGCAAATTAAAACGTGCTATTAATGCAATATTTTTTTTAATATACCTTATTTAATATAAATTTAATTTGTACATATATATATATATATATCAATTTAAATTACTTTTTTTTTTACTAAAAAAAATTCTTATTAGACAAATTTTTCTGAAAGATGCAACGGGCTTGAATCGAGTTAAAAGATTCTTTTTAATGAAACCTAAAATGTTGGGGAAAAAATAACACATTATTTATTTTAGGATTAAAAAGTCGCCTGAAAAATGAGCAGTTCCTAGGATACTGTAATATAAATAATTAAATGCGTTAAACTAATCATTATTTATTTAGTTCATTTTACTAAGAAAAAAGTGTAATGCCATTTCCTGTTTGCACATTTTAATATAAAGTGTATATGACTTTGTTAATGTACGTAATATCGATTGAATGTCAGAAAAGTCATCAATTAAGTTTAAATATTAACATTGTTTATCAAATTAAATATGTAAATTTAAACTAAAACTGCTTATGAATAGTTATAAAATGTTGTGCTCGTAAAATAAATTTTATTTTTATTTATATTTTTCATGCAAATATACTGCACTTGGTTATTACGTAGTAAAGTTAAAATTGCAATATTTCACTGCAAAAATATTAGGTCTCATATGGCATTTCACTTTACTCAGCTTCACTGATTGATATTTCTATAATTTTTATATATATAAAAATTCCTATTTTAAAATCCTTAAAAGTTATGACGAGTTGTAATATATTATAACAAATGCAAATATCTTATATAAACAAATTGTTTTCTTTAATTGTATCTAATTGTAAGATAAAATATGTACGAAATTTTCTGTTATATATTGAATTCTATGCATGCTTGGCATATCATTCATGCATGACGGTTTTATTAATACACTAACTTCATTTGATAAACAATTTATCAATAATACAGGTTATTAAGTTTATGAAACAGCGGTAGAATAATTAACTCAAAGGATAATTTATCCAGACATCAATTTTACCAAAACCCACACTTAGTGATAAGATTGATAAAAATGTCCAACATTGTTAATAAACCGGTCATATACTTGAACAAATTGAAAAGTTACTGTCTTAAGTTAGTAAAAAGTTGACAACTATTGTAAGTTTCTAAAAAACTAATTATTAACAATCTGATACGTTTTGCTAATTTGAGATAATAATTCAATTTTGTCACATTCCATAAACAAGTTTTATCAAGAATATTTTCCTAAAAAAATTGGAATAAAAAAATTTTTTTTTATATATCTGTTATTTATGGACTGTAAAATATAATAAATTATAATAAATTGCAACAAATTAGTCGTTTAGTTTATATTATTTAAACAATCATCAAAATAATTATAAATTTACACGCAATTGATAGCATCGTTTAGTAATTTACTAAAAAAATTTTTTTTCGAAACAGTTATTATTACGCGGTTAAGTCCATTTATTCATAATTCGCGCGAAGTTTGTTATTAAGTGCAGCTGAACTTTTGCCTGCTATAACGCCACGGAAGAACTGTTAAATTAATAACCTCTCAACTTTTCGATATTTACAAAGCATATAATTATATAAACGAATTATTAACTCTTTTAACTCAAACGAATTTCGTAACATCTTTATCAAGAGCCGTTAAAAGTAATTGATTATTAAATTAACGAATTGAATCATTAAAAAATAAACGATTATTCGTCATGAGAAATAGATTACAAGAACAAAGATCTAGGTATATAATTCGACGATGTAAATGGCCAATTTTACGATTTAAAAGTCATAAATCTCGAATAGTAATTCCTTTCTAATACTAAATGACGGATATATTATACAAAAAAAAAGATCTTTGTTACCAACAACAGTAAAATGTTAAGATTCTAGAATTGTTTTCAGTTTAAATGTACGAAACATACACTAAAAAAAAAATAGTTAAGATAACTAAGTCTATACGGTTAGTTATCGTGATAACTATAAAATTATCAGTTAATTTAACTAATATAAAATTTTATTTAACCAAGGCATATAGCTACTTGTACTGTATTGGTTCAGTGTATCTAACTATAATATATAGTGATTATAACTGTTATCTACCTACATTAACCATACAATATAGTTATATAAACAAATTTCAAATTATCATAACTATAGTAAATTAGCTATGTCAACCATGATATATTGTTTATTTTTATTATATTAATATAGTTACTGCAACCAAAATTGATAGTTAAATCTTGGTTATTATTACCAGAAAAAGACAATTATATTCGTATTAGCTACTTTAACTAACGCATACATTTCTCAGTATAAAATTAGCGACATTTCGCGTTGAAATAAATAAATAATAGTGATAATTTTTTTTCTGATTGCGGCACGTTAATTTTTCCTTCGATGTTCGCGCCAAAGGGTATAAGGACAAATAAGCAATTGTGACGCATTTAAACACGTGCTACGCAGCCGACAACGTTGACAAGGAACCGCGCGAGCGACAAAAGAAAGAAATATCATTCGCGGTAATCGCATTCCGCGCAGTAATTAGAACTGAACGTCGCGCCTCGTCCGCGGAGCTTTTTCGCGCTTATGAACCATGCCGACAATATTTATTCGTTTAAGGTATTTATTTCTTCTTTCCAGATGAAATGTCATTCGTTGGCCAACTCAGACTGAACTTAACCTCCTTAATAATATATACCTTTAAATATATTGCAAAATAAAAATTAACTTAAGAAAAACGCATAGTCTTCCAAAAATTAAACATATTTAGGATTGTTTAAATAAGTTTTCAGGTATTTTAGTAACTACTCAGGTGTTAGGTTGAAATCTGTTTCCAAAAAAAACTAATTTAAATAAATCTATACTTGTTTAACTTTCGACGTACGTTGCGTTTTTCTTAAATTAATCATTATTTTATAATATATTTAAAGATATGGGTTATTAAGGAGGTTATGTTCGGTCTGAGTAGACCAACCGACTGACATTTCACCTTAAACCCGAGTAAATCCGGTTCCAAGTTCGCATCTGGCCACTGCTACTAACTTCCGCAAGTTTTTCTTCGCCGGCCAGCGTTATGAATCGTGAACGTAACATTTTCATTATTTCCTCGGCGTCATTCTCTAACTGAAAAATCGCCGCCATATCCCCGGATCAAGCGAGCGAATATTTTTGAACTTTACGTACGAACTGAACGATCGCTATCGCGGTTAAATATTTCGCGGCAAATTCGAACTCGGGACGGCCATTAATTTCTGAAGGTCTCGGTCAATATGGCGATACAAACTGCGGTCCACGTGCGCCGAGTAAGAAACTTTTCATTACGCGATAAAAAAGTTCACTATACGGCTCAATTTTTCTCTCTCTCTCTCTCTCTCTCTCTCTCTCTCTTTTCTTTCTTTTCTCCTCTCTTTATTCGCCGCTTTTATTACACGCCAACGACATTTGTTCGGCCGAACTCATAGATTCTTCGCAGTCCAATAAATTAACTAGTCAAAACAAACAATTCAATTTTATCAACCAATTATATCAATTTTGCATTTACAATTCGCATTGTACGGTCTAGATCGTGCATTCATACACAATTAAGCACAGAAATATGTAATTGGAAATAATTGGTACGAATTATTTTGTCATTTATAATTTGTGAAAAAGATGACGCGGTGAAAACATTTATCGTGTAAAAGAAAGGGAAATAAAAATTGCGAAAAGGTTTGGTTATTTAACAATAAAATTGAGATTAACATACACAAAATGAAATGATTTAAAAAAAAAATATAAGCAAACTTTGTTTTTGTTTTCTATTTACATCCATTTGTACGTCTTTTGGATGTAAACAAACAATATTATTGTTTTCATTTCATTAATTTGACCTTCAAAATATTTACAAACATTATTTTTTTATGTATTCAATGTTAAAAACGTTTCGTTTTTCAGTCCCATTAACTATATGCATAGTTAATTTCCGTGAATACTATAAAGTTTCAGTTCCTGTTACCTAACTTTTAGTTAAAATAACCATAATATAGTTATTTCAACCAGAATTTTAGTAATCACGAAAATTAACCATATAACTTTTTTCTCAGTCTGCAAAAACCTTTCAACATATCAACTATTTAATTAATAACTATGTTTATTCAACTGATATGCCGTGGGATTAAACTAAATTGAGGAAAGGAAAGAAATTCGCATGCTGCGAGATGGAATTTATTTTGCAAGAAAAAGTATGGTCTTTTGCATTCCATTGGTTGTGTCATATTTGAAAATTTCCTTGCTCCATATCGCCCAACTCTGCCCAAAGGGCTACATAAACCGGCGAGTGCTTGTCACTTCTGCTGAAGTAAGCAGAAAAAGGAAAGGCTGTGCTGAAGAAAGCAAATAAATTGGGAACTCCGCTGATGTAAATAGAGAGGGAAGAGTCTACCGAACCAAATACTGAACAAGTAAAAACATGCTTTTTTCAAAGTAATCACAAAGATATGGTGCTAAAATAACTAGTGGTTGGTTTATTAAATTAATGCATTAAAGCGACAGATTTTCTTGGAATAAGAATTTCAGGGATCGCTGCCATGGTCAAGTGGCAAGACTGACAAATATAATGGACAAACTTTGATATTTCACATTCGAAATAGTACACTCCGACACACTCTTTACGCTTACTGATAAAATAATTGTATTTTATTAAAAAGTATACTAATTTTTAATGCGCACTTTACAGTGCACACTGAAACAAAAACCATTAAAAATTACTTTGCTGGGACCTTGAAGCGAAGCAGTTTGCACATTCCAAATAATGTGGAACATTTAATTTTAAAAAATTTGAAATGCTTTTAACTTCTGATGTAAATAGATTTTCTATTTACATCCAAAAGATATAGATTAAATATAATTAAGAAAGTCATTATATCCAAATTAACTATTTCTGTCTACAATAACCGTTGTATAGCAAGATTCATATATTTTGGCACTTAATGACTTTTTTAATTATTTTTATCTTTATATTTTCGATATAAACAGAAAATCTATTAATATCCTAATGAATATAAAATTTTAATAATAACAATTTAATGAAAACTTTTAGCATATAAATACAAATACAATGTAGTACAACAGGTCACAAACCATTTAGTGTTCAACTGTATTGTGTTATTTCAAAATGGAAATTTCAAGGGCAGAAAAGATCAGTCTTTTGTCAAACTTTTGTGAGTATTTTTATTTTTTATAAGATAGGGTAATTAAATTTACTCAGAGTTTCAGTTTCACGCCATAAATTTAATGTATTTGATATATTTTTATGAGATCACTTGTCTCGAATCACTTTCTCTCAAAATTAAATGTTCCACATTAATTGAATTTCAGCATTACGTGAATCCAAGGGAGCAATCAATCCTCTTCGTTGGTCCAATGAGGAGGTAGTCAAATTTGTTAAAAGCATTCCCAATTGTACGGAGTGGGCATACGTCTTTAGGAAGCATGTAAGTTACAATATTGTAGCACACTAAATAATTAATATTTTATCATACACGGAAAAAAAATCGAGTGCACTACTAAATGTCTATTTAAGTTAGATATATTGTTTGGCCATTATTGGGATAAATAGAAATTACAATTATCGTAGCCAAACATATTTATGTGAGTCAAATTTATGAAAACTAACCTAGCTAGTTCATTCAATTCTTAATAAATCAGTTAAAAATTGCTAAATAAACTCATTTACCTACCAAAGTGAATACTTTTTTTCCATGTTGTTATGCATATGAGATAAAACTTTACTCAATTATTATAGATGAATTTTTAATTACTTTATCTTTCATATTTTTTTCAGAATATCGATGGCGAAGCATTCGTGATGCTAACTCAGGACGATTTGGTCACCTTATTAAAGTTGAAAGTTGGACCGGCAGTACGAATATGTCACACCATCATACTTCTTCGCAAACGAGCTGCACTATTTATGTAATAAAGGTCAAAACCGTGTACAAATGTCTTATATTATTTTTGACCTTGTGTAATTTTTTTAACAAATAAAAATATTCATTTAAGAAAAAGTTGTATTTATTTCATAAAATTATACATATGCCAAAAAATATGCATTCCTTTATTTTAGTCTTTATTTTAACATTTTAGTTATTATAAATATAAATTTTTGCGTTACGAGACATACACGATTTAAATATTGTAGAATATTTAATATGAAAATGTTATTTAAGAACATTTCAATGTATTTGAAATTAAAAAAATAATACTGTAGGTTCTGCGAGGTAAAAAAATTGATTTTCCAATTAATAAAATTTACAACGCCCTAGCACTCGGTTGGAAATAAACGCACAATTAATTGATTACTTTTTACACGTGCTAAAGAAGTGGGTTGAAAAGTAGATGTTAATACGGACAATATTTAATTCATTTTATTAACGAACTTTCTGATCATCCATAAAAAATCGGCGTATGAAGAAAGTTGCGCTATTTCTTAATTTTATTAAACTTTTATGAAAATTCGCAACTTAAAAGCGTTTCTACACTCGGTCTGTACACGCGACGGGAAAAAACTTCAACTTCTAAATTATGAGATTTTTTTTTTTGGATTTAAACAAATTTGAGCGAGGAAGAGAATTTTTTCGAACAAATTTATTTTAACCCGTTTGCGAAGACTTATACAACTTTACACGAAATTAATTAAAAGTTTAACGGAATTATGATAGTTTGCAATTCATAAAAAAAAAAAATGATGAATTATTTAAGCTTTTATATTATAATAATTTGTTTATCAAAAGCACGTTACTTTATATAAAATAAGCTTTAAAGTTTGCAAAATGATTATACTAATTAGTTTATAAGCAAATTAAAAAAGTTGTTATGAAATTTACCATGATTCATATTAATTTCAAAATATGTATGGTATAAAAGCACAATACTAATAACAATATTAATAAATTTTCCATAAAAACTTTTTTTGCACACTCACAAGATGCTAGATTGCCTAGATTTTACAATTTATATTTTAAATAAAATAAAACAAATATTTATTTTTATCTCACACTGATAAAATAGGTAATTTAAGTTAGTCATAATTTATAATTGATTTAGGTGGTACTTTTCAGTGAAGGAAATATTTCTATTTTATCTATTATAATTTTGCATACTTATACTACAATTATACTAATTCTAAAATTATAATATCTAAATATACAAAACATCAGTGTATTTTAAATTAAATTGACATACATATATGTATATATACACGGAAAAAAAAGTATTCGCTTTGGTAGGTAAATGAGTTTATCTAGCAATTCTGTGTATATAATAATAATAATAATATAATAATAAAAATAATGTAAAAAAATCAATTCATTAAATAAAAGGTATTTAGTATCGCGATGCAAGTATACAGTAAGAATTACTATCTGAATTGTAATGAAAATGTGGCTCAATGGTGCGAAGAGCCTCGATCATGCGCAATAACCCATATAGAAATTTACGAATGGCGCAGTACTGGCACAATGCCAGCCACCATCGACTGACCGTTGGTAACCAACTGTCGGCATTGTCTTGGCCCTGAAACACCGTTTTACTCAGTTTCAGTACTGACTGCTGACGGTCGGAAGTCCAACGGCAATCATTACTGGCACACCGAGAAAAATAAAAAGCATATTTAGCAATAAATCCTGGAATACTGAACCTATACGTTCTTTGTATGTATATCACTTATAATTTTTGGGAATTTTTTCTATACACATTGTATAGTATTCTATGTTTATAGAACTATATGCATTACATATACTTAGTTTTTCCATAAATTATTACAGTTACACCTACAGAGTACATATAGGTTCAATACCCCAGAATTTATTGATAAATATACTATTTCATTTTTCTCAGTGCACAGTTCTGTTTACTGACGGTTGTCAATTCATTGGCAGTCGTTATAAATACGATATATAATGTGTAAACAAAATTTAATTAATCAAAAAATGTTTATTATTAAACATTAAAATAAAATTTTATTAAGTAAGGAGTAGTTTATATTTACTTATTCCCATTTTTTAAACAACTGTTTAAAAGATAAAACATTGTTACTAAATAAATATGCTCATAAAACTATGAATCCTAATTATTTATTCCAAATATTATTTTAATAAAAATGTAGTAGACACTAAGAATTATCATTTTGTTTTAAATTGTAGACGGTGTATATATACATATATTTTATTTTATAAACGTCAGTTCACGTACACAGTTTGTTATAGAATAATAATTTGTTTCTTGTTATGTTTCTAGGCGACAACTTTTGTTTTTGCCGCATTGGTTAATTTGTAATGACATATGTGATATTGTTTAGAACATATTCAAAATATTTAACATATATATAGTTATTTATATTTTTTTAAACCACAAAAAAAATTAAATTATTAATATTATTAAATACTATATTTTTAACGTCTGTTAATGTTATTATTTATTCTCGCTATTTTTTCTCGACCGTAAATTTTAATACAACAGACTAACATTATGATAATTAAT
>JABFPN010007334.1:0-10424 GCA_022817305.1 Leptoteleia sp. ZL-2020
ATTAGTTTTTTAACAGGAAATATTTCTGTTTCATTTCTAAATATAACATTTGAAACTAGATTCTTTGCTTTTAAAAAACGGTAATTTTTACTGCAAGATGAAACCCAGTTAAAAACAGTAATTTTTTCTTTAATATTTTTGTCAGTGTACTATATGCAAAGAAGAGATGTATTAAAAATTACTAATTTGATAGTAAAGTGGATATATGCTTGGAAAAATTAAACAACTACTGTCTTAAGTTAATAAAATACATCAGTAAAAATAGGTTAGATGAGAAACAAAAGTAAACACATCAAGTAAAGATTATCAACCGCGTTTCTTATAATTATATTTATTACAAAATTCATTTTGTTTTCATTTTCAAGTTTCAAAATATCAGTACTCACGTAACAAATTTGTTTTATCATTGATTCATTACAGTTCACTAATACACACAGTTCACTAATAATTAATCAGCTGACAATTTCTGATGTTGTTGCGCACGCAACTACTTCTAGTTTTTTAAAAGTTTTACTTGTGTGTATCGAATAAGAAAATTGCAAGTTAAACTTGCAAGTATTTATCAAGAAAAATTTGAGTTTCATCTAGAAAAGTTAAACTTGCAAAATATTAACAAACATCTTGCGATTTAATCTGGAATAGAATTCCTAGCGTAAAACTTGCAAGTATCTGACCACTACTAGCGAAAATCTAGCAAAATTTCTACCTGGGATATTCCACGTTGACTTGTTTTTTTGTTAATATTTGCTTTGCAACTTTTTATTACGTTGTTATAATTAATAATACACTCTCAATTTAATTAAGACTTGTCTATTTGTGTCTATGCAAATATAGGAATGAAAATTTAGATATATTGCTTTACATTGCGGCATTCTGACTTAATTGAATTACGATTGTTCGAGTTTCTTCATTATCCATGAATACATTAATTAGCAGAGAAATTTTTGTACTCCGCTAATTTTACAAAACCATTCATTTTTTTGGTACTTCTTTATGCAGCGAAAAAAGAAACATCTAATTAAGAATTTGAGATTTGTTCATAAGAGTGTTATGTATACGTTCATTTTGAAGAAGAAGTAACCATTTTCAATTAACTTCTGTGAAATCCAGTTAAAGTCATAATAAAGTTACAAACATTTTAATTTAAGAATATAACATTCGCAAAACTTTTAAACATCTGCAGAAACATTTTATACCAAACTTACTTTCGCATTTCAACTTTGTAACATTTTTCAAATTCAACTCCAGTTAAACATTTGATACAAACAAACGGTCGGAACTCCTTTCAACGTCGAGTTATTGATTAAACAGTACTTATTGTTATCTTCGACCAAATACGCTGTTATTCTTTTTTGGAAAAACTTCTGCGCAAATAAGATTACAATGAATCTTAAAATTAGTCTTGTAAAAGTTCCATCCAAACTTTGCCGAAAGAAAATTTCGTCAAGTTTATTACACGAAGCGAATAGTTTCATTGTAGACTTGCTCGATCCATTAAAATGTTGCGAATCTCAAATTCTATAACAATTGAAAGAATTTTTGCAAGAATTAATACTGTATTTTGGTCAACTTCAATCCAATAGAAAGGTGAATTCAAAAAAAAAAAATAAATATTTTTCAAACGTCTTTAAACTGAATAGAAAAGCACTTTCATGTGCATTAAAATGAGGCTAAATCTCAGCAATCTTGGATGCTAAATGTGGTTAAGCTACATTTTATGCGATCTACGTCCTGCATTCATATTTCCAAGATAAATAAAATAATTTTAGTCCCAACGTCGAATAAATTGATTTACCTTCTGCTTTGTCGGATCTATTAATTTAAAATTATTGCATTAGAAATTTGTAATAAATTCACTTAAGATTACATGATCATTTTCTACATCACGCAAAATTTGGAAGGGGACAGATTCATTGGTGCATGATTAGACAGAACTATTTTTTAATATATTTTTACCCCCCTTCTATCTTACAAAATAAAAATTTCTTTACACTTTATATAATGAAGTTGCAAAAGAACCTATAGGATTGTTTCTAACTTTGTTTTTGTCTATCATGAATCCGCTTGTTTTTCTTTTCTTCCTTACATGTTTCGTTTCTTTCTAAAATATATATATACGCTTTGCAGCTCACAAAGGATAAAGCAACTGGTCTCCTGATAATTCCAACAATATAAATTGATAAATACACTTATGAAAAGAATATCCACTAAATTTTATCCAACTTACAGTAATCCGTTGACATGGAAAATGTTCGTAAAATAATGTTGATATATTTCATAAAATTTTTCTTAAAATATTGATTTTAGATATTCATATAACTGTATCTGACAATAGGACTTTAAATTTGTAATAATTACATGTAACTTTCTGTCGTAAATATATTTTGAAAAACAAAATAACAAATTAATGGTTAAAAAAGTACAATAATTGTAAAATATATTAATGCCCACCGTAGTAAAAATTGTAAAACATTTCCTAATATTTTAAAACTTGCCAAGTAAACAATTAATCAAAACTGATTTTGTTTATATCTATAAAATATAACGTTTATTATAAATTTTGGCGCACGTAAACCATGGTTTTGTCCTTCCCCTATATTTCGAGAGCAAAACACAATTTCCCTCTTCAGGGAGCAAAACCGTCTCTTGGAAGAAAAACACGGTTTTACTCCCCCGAGACGTTTGCTCCCTCTAGAGGCGAGTTTCCTTACCATCTAAATACAAATAGCAAAACCTTGTTTTTCGTGTATTTGTCATATAAAATATCGTATATCCCAGGAGAGAAACATGCGTAATTCCTCCCACATTTCTCTCCCTTGGTACATAATATACCATAAATCGTAACAATTAAAATTTATTATTCCTTAAGACTTGGAAAAATAAAAAAGTAAAAGCTACTAAACCTTCCTCGTTTACGAATTCTCTTAAAAAAATTATCAGAAACTATTGTAAATTTACTTTAATAGTTACATTCCAAGGCATTTATATGTTTATACTTGAACGTATGGAGTCTAATAATAATATAATATTATTCTTTTCTATTTAAAAAAACTTCTATCGCAAGTGAAGTAAGTTTAAACAGATAAATTCTTCGTTTATTAAATATTTGATTAAAATAGAACATTCAACCAAACATTTTTGATTAATAAAGAATAACTTAAAAAAAATAAATAAATAATATAACTGATTGTGTTTTAAATTAATTTTCCGGGACAGCGCGTACGCCAGTCCCGACTACCAAAAATTATGCGCGCGATATGCACGCATTAGGTGCATTCGCGAAGTTCAGCTTTGTCCAAGTGCAATGACAAGGCCTCACCTCGGAGGAACCGCCTTCGTGATCACGGTATTCCTCCACGCCAAGTAAGTTATTCCGTTGCCTATCAATATCTTCCGCAATATAACTTTCATAGGGTTAATACAATATCGAGAAACAAAAAAAAAGACTATCGCAAAAACGCACCCTAGGTATGGTCTCGAAATTAATCATTCTGTCATAATTATAATTGCAAACAACTGACTAATGAAAATGTCAAATTGAAATTTGAATGACGTTCGAACGAGACATCGACAATTTAACATCGGTAACTACTTTTTGGTTAATACTAATTAAAAACAAGTTCGTAGTCTTGATAATGAGATCATTATATTGATAATTATATATTTATTTGATATAATTATGACTTTATTAATTAATTTAATTATATATAATTATGGATTAATTAAATACAAAATGATTCTTTTGTCCTTTTACGTTATTCAATATTTAAAATATCAAGATAAACTTCTTATTATTTTATGAAAGCTGGTATTAAATTATTGTAATGAAACAATAGTTTTTAGTTTCAAAAATTAATTTTAACATTATCGTTTTGTGTGTTACATATAGGTAAACAATTTCTTTGTTCGAATATACGAGTATCTAAAACTAATATGACGATTGATAATGTTATTTTTATTAACATTTTAAATATTAATAGCGCAATTTCATCGTTGTACTTTATAAATATTTTAATTGAAAATATCGTAATGAAATAACAAACATTTCGAATGAGTAAATTAAATTTGTCCTACTTTTTGCACGCTATTCAAATGACCTTTATAAAAGCAGTTAAACAGCAGTATTTTTCGTAGCCGAAAGTCATGCACAATCGAATATGAATATCAATATGTGACTCGGTTAATCTAATAATATGATAATATATTGTAATGTAATTTTATCGTTATTATTTTAAAAATGTAAATTAGTTACGAAAAAGGTGAATAAATTTAATCCGCAATAATACAAATGTAAAATATATGGATATATTTATATAACCGTAATGAAATTTGTATATTTTAGTCCATGTTCAAAATATTACATTTCCATTTAAATTACATTTTGCAAATGGTCTTGTACCCCATCGTTTATTCATAATAATAATAATATACTTATACTTTTTCAGTGCTCATGCCAGAATATTTTAAAACATTTTCACTAATGTGAAACAGTCTTTTACATCTAAAATTCTTCTCATAAGCATTGTAAATAAATTTATCAATTTTATTATTGAGGAAATAGGATAATCATAAAAATCGATTAAGAATGTATACATTATTTCAGAAATAAAGACACCTCATCATAAAGGTGAGTCTGAAAATTGTTACATCATATAATCATCAATCATTTATCATGGATTCCATATTGAGAAAAATAGGACAGAAAAAATTACTGTTTTTAACTGTGTTTTAGATGTATATCTGTCATTCAGTAAAAATTACTGTTTTTTAAAAGCAAAAGAAACTAGTGTCACATTTATAAATGAAACAGAAATTTTTCCTGTTAAAAAACTGTAATTTCTACTGAATGGCGGATATGCATTTGAAACACAGTTAAAAGCAGTAATTTTTTCTGTCCCATTTTTCTCAGTGTACCATCTTTCACTCAAAAAACTACACTTGGATGTCTTTTTAGATTAAATAGAATCTATTTACCAAAATTAAAATTATTCTTACATTAAGAATTTATAAAAATACCAAATAGAAAATCTATTAAACCTTAAAAGATTCTGTTATTCTTAAATAAACAATTTTATGAATGTATAATATTATCTAGTTGATGACTCGATGACCAATTTTTACTCACAAAGCAACTCAATTGGAAGCACCAGTTCAATTGGAAAGTATACGTTTGAAATCTTAACCGAACAACTTGCACTTGAACAGCAACATTTCTATTGCAATTTTTTACCCCTCAGTTCCGCCATGCCATTTCTCATGTAAGAACTAAAGCTATAAATAAACCGTCTAGCAAAGTCTGTAAATCGAAGGAAAGTTATTTTTCCGGCGCCTAATGGAAATCGCGGGAAATTGAAAGGCGCTTCCTCGAGAGTGAGCTAATGCGTTTCGCTATCGACGCAGCGGAGAAGAGAGTAGCGGACGGGTAGCGGCGTTTGGTCAACAACAAATCGACGATGCACGCTTTGTCACGCTTTTACGAGCATATCGCAACGTCACAGGGCTATTGTTTCGTAATTCGAGTGCGATAAAACGAATCAACTCGGTCGCTGCTCTAATAAACCAATTAAATGTTACTGACTTTGTTATGCAACTGTTAGATATTTAAACAATCATTGTCATGTATTAATGCAAAAATGTTTTTACGCTTATCTCCGCGCGAGCAATCATTTTTCATAATCGATATCACTGTTTGTTGAATTGCGGTGAAAGTTCTGGTTATTGTAACGAGAAATTTGGTTTAACTAATATTATTGTACAAAAAAAAAGGAAGAATTTTCAATTCGATTATCTTAATCAGTATAAAAATTGCCACTTTTTCTCAATACATAGGTGTAATTGTTTCCTTTTTATTTTAAAGTAGAACCTCTTACAGGAGGGTAAACCCACTAAGAGTCAACTTCAGGTGTAACGAAACGGCAATTCAGAGAGTTACCAAAATTTTTTAACACTCTATAGTCATATATACACGCAAATTCATTTATTATACATGTACTATGTACACCTGTTACACATTATACATGGCAAAGACCCTTGTGCATAACTTGCAAGCACAAGAGTCCTTACCACTTACTGAATCTCGAAGAAGTTCTACTTTTCTCATATATACCACAGAGTACAAGCAACTTTTTGTTTGGAAATTTGTTTAAATATATATTTTATGTATAATTTTACTTATTTGCTTTATAATTTCGCTAATTGTTTAGATTTTTCAAAATTAACATTACTAACAAAACTATGTCTATTTTCCAAAGCCTTACGTATTATTCAGTAATTTAGCACGGAGAGTTTGAACACAATTTCAGAATAATTTATAACGAAATTTAATTAATTTCTGTCGTTACGTCCTGAAAGTGATTTTATTTCACGGAACGAAATTCCTCCCGTCCCTCTAGGCAACGCCTGCACGTTGTTAAAATGCCTTAATCGATTTTCGATTGTACTCTGGCAAAAATGTTTTGCGTGTTACAAACCAGTGACTTTAAAAAGCAGTTGGTGTTTCGACTATTAATCGATTTGCGTCACTTAAACCGGACGCGAGATTAAATTTCAGGTGAGCCACGTGCTTCATTGCCGAACTCTCGAACCGCACGCAATTTTCAATAATATGACCCGTCTAATTTCATTTGTTATCGTCCGAATTTAATTCACCTTCGTTCACGCGGAATAAAGTGTAAAAGCTACATTTGAATGACCCTTCCCCTTGGAAGTTATTGAGCATTTCGAAATTTAAGGACGATTTTATGTAATTGGATTCCACGTCGAAAAATAAAGCGGAATAAAATGATGGGAACGACTGATTCTAATCTTATCGATAAATTTAATCTGTCGAATGAAGTTGAACTTCGTAAGGAATTAGATATCTTGATTTATCCTTTCGGTTTAGTTACAATAAAAAGATAATAATAATAATAATAATTTTTCTTATTTACTTTCTTTACGACCACATAAAAAACCGTAATCTTCGTATCACTGGAACGTTAGAATTGCACGCAGAAAAAAGTTACAACAAAAAAAAAGTTACTAAAAATTATACTGTCATGCTTTAATAACAGCACCGACGTAAAATTATTTCGCAAAATGTCATTACTTGGCAAGCATCAAAATATTAGTGAATGTCCTACAATGTTTACTATATATGAAGAAAAATGAAGAAGTTAATTGTCCCATAGTAATTAGGAGTCGAACCCCAGAAGAAAATTTATGAACATACTTATACTGAATTATGTAATAACTGCTAAAATAATGTATGTATTTCTACAAATCTATTGGAAATCCTAAAGATTTATAGGAATATATACTCTATTATAGCATTTCTTTTATATTTTATCATAAGTATGTTTATAAATTGTCTTCTGGGGTTCGAATCCAATTGACTATGGGAAAATTAACTAATTCATTTTTCAGCGTTCGTTTTGAAGAAGGTTCAGAGTTAAAATAACAAATATCCAAATAAAATTGCAACTCAATATTAATTTTATCCTATTAATCATTCAAATTGAGAAAAAGAAATTATGAAATAAAGCAATAATATACGTAAAGATGAACAAATAGAATAAAATATTCAAAAAGTATTCATGGCAAAAAATATCACTGTTTAAAATTTTATCCTTAATTTCATCGCAAACAGAGAATAATTTTTCTCAGCTTATAATTCCGCGAAAATACACAATATTACCCGCATACATCCGGGTCCTGGATATAAAATACGATAATAATGATATCATGCCATTTCAGCGATTTCGCAAATTTTCGGTAAATATAGAAATCACTTTTCGCGTTCGTTAAATTCAACGAAATTAAAGGGAAATTTGCCACAATTGTTATATCCTCGCAAGGATCAAATTTTTTATTAAACATTGTCCGCAATAATTTATACAATCAATGTTATATTATGCGAGTGAACTAGCCGAAATTGCTTGTTATGACTGCGAGCACTCGCTGCGCAAATAATGCGCGCATAAAACGTTATATTATGGATGCTATATTGTGACTAATAAATTATAGAAAGCCCGCGTGTAATGCATTCGCAGACCAAACTCAAACGCCATCGCGTTTTATTGCAATTCGTACTTCCAGTTTGTCAAGTGCCATCGTACATAACGCAATTCTCTTATTCGACGAATACGTCTGACGTTAGGTGCCAAGTGCAGCGAGACTTTTACCGAGTCGCGCGGACCTCTCGATTTCAAATTCCAAGACCTGCTTTCTTATCGCCATTTTTTTCCCTCCCTTTACTTCGATCACTTTATGAGCAATACAAAGAATATTTTATCGTCGCGTAATTATTGCCTCCCCCCCTCTCCTCCCGTAGTTAACGAGAGATCAAACAATTCGACGAAATGGAGCGTGGCGTTGAAGTCAAAATAATTGTTATTTCGTATGAAATGGTTCGTCGAAGCCTTTCCCATCTGTCTCTTGACTTTAATAACGCCCCCGGCGTGCCCTTCTTTCGTTTCAAGTTCAATGCATCCAAATCATCCGAGTATAAAGATGGCTTGCGATGATCAATAAAACGTAACTTTGTGTGCTCTCTTTGAAAAAAAGAGGTTGCTTTGTCCGTTCGACGCGTAAACATTGGGAAAATCAAATCCTTATTCATTTACTTTGCCTTCTCTTATAGAGTTGACTAAAAATATTGCAATTTGTTGTTTCGATAAATATAGTATAGCTCAGTTAATATATCTAATAAGAAGAGTTACATCAATTTCTAAAGAACAGTTGACTTAATTAAAAAAATTGACTTGCAGTCAGAAAAAATATGGTGCAGCCAACTAAAAATTATTTTATTCAATTCATTAACTTTATTTTAATTATTTTTAACATTTATTTTCATTTTACAGCCAACGTGAATACTGCTGTTTCAATCGAAAATTTCTAACTTTTTCTTATGTATATCGAGCAAGATTTAATAAATATTATATGGATTAATTTAATTCATGCACAATAATTATTGTACTCACTCGTGAATTAAACTGAATCCCAACACTGCACTTTAACTTTAACGAACGAATATATACTTTAACGAATATAACGTACTTCACGAACGAAAATATCACAATACTCAAGTTAAATACATTTTTATCGACAAGCTAGAACGCAATGATTGTGTTTTGTTTATTAATTAATGTCAATTAAGTAATTTTTTTGATTACAAATAAGGGACATTAATTATTCCAACTAAATAACTTAAGTGTTTTAGTTGGGTGTACTAAGCAAATTTCTCTCAGTGTATATATATATTTTATAATTATTCGTTTATTTTTAGTACGAGTTTACGACAAAAAATGTATTCGCGAAACAATAATTATTTGCTCGATTTGATTACCTTGATTTTTATTGATTATTAGCGTGTTTAAATTATAATCTGAGAAAATTGTGGCGACAGTTGGTTGTCTCTTAAATAATCGGAGAGAAGGCGCGTGCAAAAGTTTATGACGCAAATTGACGCATGGAATTAATATTCACCCTATTCGAAAATCGATAATGTTATTAAATTATTTTATTATATCACGCAGAGATGCAATTCAATTATCGGTTGCAAGAACAATTTAATTATTTTTTTTTATATATGGTTCAATTGAATGAATTGTATTCGAAATTCAATTACACTGTTAATTTCGTTATAAAATGTCGTTAGAAATACTAAACAATTGTAGGTCAAAAAAAATTGTTGAACGAATCTTCCGCTTTAAATTAAAACTGATTGAGCTCACGTTTTTTCGTTGACTTTCAATGTCATGTACTTTCCGAAATTTAATTTATCATTATTTTGTTAATTTTTATTGTAATTATGTTATAATTTGTGTATTATCATCTTAAAATTTGTATGATACATATGTAAAATTCTACACTTAATCCCTTATATTTTAATATTAAATCAAAACGTACAAGTCTTCATAACGTATTAATTATTTCTAAAATTTTAAACAAATTTCAACTCTTTTTTTTTATATATATTTGACACACTTAAGATTACCAAACAGCTATTATTATATCTCACACTGAGAGAAATAGATAGTTAAAAGCACCATCTAGATAGTAGAAATAGATAGTTGAAAACAGATAGTAAAATGAAGTATCCAGATAGTAAATCGATTTATCGATATCGCGCGGTCGATAATGATGCGTACCTAACCTATTTCCACTCGTACCTAGCCTATTTCCAATTATATTTCTTAATTGTGTTTTGTTTAAACATTCTTGTGGAAGTGGTGTTTGACAGCATTTAACCTTATAGAACTAATTGATGTGTTTAAGGTTTATGTACTTAAGTTCCGTTTTTAATTCATTATACTTCGTATTAGCAGGTTATTATTTTATTGACAGTTTAATTTACTATCCAGATAGTTCAAAAAATTATCCAGATAGTAGTGTGCTCTACTATCCACAGATATTAAAGTTTACTATCACAGATATTCAGAAAA
>JABFPN010007335.1:0-10424 GCA_022817305.1 Leptoteleia sp. ZL-2020
CCGGGTCAGGGGAGGGGGGGGGGGAAGTTCAATTAAAGAACCGAAAACTTGACAATTAAAAAGGGATAATCGAGGAAGTTGCGGGTTCGCCGGCAAACCGCGAAAGAAAGTTTAGCCGAAAAGTGCATTTTAATTCCTGGCTCGTTTCGAGCCTTAAATGCGGCGCCTTTGTCGCAACGGATTCGAGACGTTCGGCTCGATTCGGCTGAATGTAATCCGTCAGATATCGACAGCGTATTTTTCGTATCTCGGCTCGTTTTCCTCGACGTGATTTTCTTGTCTGAAATAGTAAACGCTTTCATACATAGTAATACGAACTTTGACAAGGGCTGTTTCTATGTAAACATGGCAAAATAAAATGAATGCCGAGTGAGGTACGTGATATTCGGGCATAAACTATTGAAAAAGGCCAATCTGTATTCCATTGTTGAAGGCTCGGCATTGATTTGATATCAGAATAAAATAAATTCATGTAGCGGATTAGGCACGCGGCGATGAAAATGCACCGCTGGTAAAGGTCAAATTTAAAATCGCCCGCGCCTGTTCCGACGTCGCTTTTTGTTTAATAAAATGCAATACGTGACCTTTTCCAGATGCGCGTCGCGGAAAACTGAATCAAATTCAATTTTGTATATCATAATTGTGCATTAGAACGCAAAGGGTATTAACAGTTTTGATTTAATAACCTCGCAAATAATTTGTCGCGGAAAGAACATTTAACCAGGTTAGCTTTTAAAGTGCTTCATTACACTGAGAGAAATTTATTAATACTTGCCACGATATTTTATAATAACTCGGGTATGTGCGTGTATTTATAATATAATATAGTGACATTTTAAAGAATGCATTTTGAAACGATTTCAAAGAAATCTTAGCAAGAATCAAGGAGCTTGTTCTTTATTTATAATATGAGGAGACAATGTTACGAAAAGTACAATAAAAGTACAAAAAATGAATGAACTGTCGTTTGTGAGGTGGAAAAAATGTTTCATTTTTTTTTACAATTATTAATTATTTTCACCAATGTTAGTTTTGGCTAGTATTTTCCCACGAAGAAAATTGGTTCTCTTTGCTTATTAATATTGCAAAGTATCTTATTTTTATAACAACAGACACTAACCTTGAGACTTTATAAGAGTGATATCCTCTTAAGGTTCCAGCGCAGTAATTGTAAAAGTATGTTTTTCTCAGTGTAGTTTATCGACCGTTCGATATAATATTTAGTGAATCTTTTCTCTCAATGTAATTCAATTAAGAATTTATTTAGCTATCTCTTCTTTTATTTCAAGTAATTTAGTGTATTCAAAATACATATAATATTTAATAACAAGTCACAATTTTCAAATTTAATAAGAGCGGTTTATTTTTACGCAACACAATGCAAATTTTAACGCCATTCAAAATATAAATATACTAATTTATATGTGCAATGGAACTGTACAATTAATTATTGTACAATTAATTAAAATATTATTTACTTTGCATTTTTCTAAATAAACTCAGCTACTAAAATAATTTTAATTCAACTCATAAGTATATTTTTAAATTCATTTTGGATTACCAATAGCTTAAAATAAATTTAATATGTGTATCAGACTTTTTTTCCATTCATTTTGTATTATATAATTTCGATGACTTTAATTAAATAACTTTATCATAATTACATATATTATTTTTGTTATATATCTTAATTTCTGCAAAAAAAAAAGTTACGTTACGCTTCTCAACGTAAATATAAAATAAATGGTTCGAAAGCAATTATTACTTTAATAATCATACAAATTATTTGCTTACCGCGAGTAATGCCATAACTTTTGCAATTGTATTTTCAATTGTACCACGAAACTGTAAACAATATTTAAAGAAACACCGAGCAATTCAATTCGTCCGAAATAAAACAACGGAACTTGATTACAGTTTAATTTAAATCGCTTGTTGCAATTATAAATCCGATGGCGCGACAACTTTTACAATCGAACCGCGGCCGCCTTCGGCTCAAAAGGGGACGAAGTTTTGACCGCCGCAAAACATATATAACGCACTGGCGTTATAAATAAGAGCGCACTAAACGGTGCTGAATTTTTCAAGGAACAATTAACATTACTATTCAGGATCTTTTAAATGGCGGTTAAACATCTCGCTACGTCAGAGTGGCGCGGTCCTTTTGTGCCGTTGGCTTGATTAAAATGCGCGAAACAATAAACAGCCGTTTGAAGAAATATATTTAAAATTGTAAACATTTTTTAACAGAGACAATACGCGTCGCGGCGACCCGGCGCGCGGCAATTGTTTTATTATCATTTAACCGAGATAATTGAGGGTAAAAACGAAAATGTGCACGATTTCGCGGTATAACGAAGGCGAATGAAAGGGAAGGCAATGAGCTGCGCAGGGAGACGACAAAAATGAGAGCGATAAAAAATAATTATACACGCGCTGCTAACATTTATATAAAACCTGACATTTCGACGCCCGCGAGCTACATTTCAAATCATTAACGTGAATTCTCGCGGGCTTTTTATAAATGTCGTTCTGATCACTTTTAGTGGTGAGTTTTACTATAAATTTGAGTGAACCGAACACTCCGCGAAGATGTTCCAAATATTCGGAGTAATTTATATTTACTCGGCGAGGCAAAAGAAAAAGTGAACGCGAAATCGTTATGCCTACACTGAGAAAAAAAAGTTATATTGAAAATTACTATACCATATGAGTTCTGACAGATATCGTCTATGGTGTCTACGAAATTACTATACCAATTATAATGAAATTTTCCATTCGATATAATAAAATTTAATATACTAGTATGATAATAATCATCAAAATAACAAACAAATTTACAACACTAATATAAAAAAATTTACCATATCGAATGGAAAATTTCTTTATAATTGGCATAGTAATTATGCTGACACTATAGACCATATCTGTCAGAACTCATATGGTATAGTAATTTTTAATATAACTTTTTTCTCAGTGTATTCCCGACATTATCGCTATAATATTTTATACATTATTACGATAATGAATAATCGTTAATTATTCGGTTTTCCAACAAAATTTATGACGCTCACTTTTGTAAAATAATTTTTAAACATGGATCATGGCATTGTGTAGAATATTTTAATGATGTGCAATATAATTTTAAATTAACGCTCGTTTCAACAATTTTGGTATAGATATAACGAAATAATTTAATTCAACTTCTTTCTCTTTACAATTCATTAATTAACTACAAGAATACCCTTCTTCAATCTGAAATCAATTAAGAAAAAAAAACGATGAAAATATCATTAATAATAAATTAATATTTATAATTAATAACGTTAATAATAATTTGAGTCGTGGAAATGTCTTTTTCAAGGTATTTTACGATACTGCGTATGTATGCAGTGCAATTCTGAATACTATTTGTGTGTTTGCATTACATGTCGCATCTAGTCAGAACGGTGTTTACAACATAAAATTATCAATGCGGCAATTAACGTGAAACTGTGAAAACTAGAACCCGAGCCAAATATCCTAATAACATATGCTGAGCTTTGTCCTATAATTTAAATAATTCCATAATTATCGTCAGTGTTTCGAATTATAGTAAAAGGGCACATTTTTGTTACCAAAATCAATACCACTTTTAAACCACAAAACCATTGTTTGGAATTATAACAAGAAATGCTTGTTATATAAATTACACCTTCGTAGTTATATATAATTATGTTTTTAACAGTAACAAAATTACATTATTGACTTTGTCTCTTTTCTCCAAAAACCTTCCAATGAAGTGTGCTATTTTCTCATTAATCATATGAAAAGAAAAATCAGCAAATTCCTGTTTAACAGATGATGTATAATAATAAGTTAATAATTTTAATCCGTAATATAAAAGTCGAAAAGATCTTTGAGACTTACCAGATAATACAGTAAGTCTTGAGGAATCGAAGGCTGACAGCATATTGACCTATTTTACGTGGACTTGCCATGTTTCATTCAGTTAGTAACATACGTCAATGTGTCAAGAAACATGCAATTACAGCATAAATTTTATAGTTAATTTGCTTGTGATTATTTCAACGAATTAAGCAAGCCGGTCTTAATTGCGAATTCGCTGATTTTTACTTCCGTATTCTTATTATCGGTCAAGGAATAATTCCACGTTTCTCGTTATTTAGGAGCGCGTAAAATTTATTTGCTAATTCGTAAAAACTTCTGTGCGCTAAGTCGTCAGAAAAATAAAATCAAGAGCATGCCAATTCGTGATCGCGCAGTGTATACTGACACGCATTAACTTTTGCGACTGACTATCATAACGGTCCGACCTTAACGATACTACGAAATAAAAATAATAAATATAATTAAAATAAAAAAATTTTTATTTCATTTTACGGTTTTTCAGATATTAAGATCTTTTTTACGTCGAGTGATAAAAAAATTTATGACTTTGAATGTTAATATAAACAAATATTATTTATATATAACGCGATAACTGTAATTTAAAAACGAAATTGTAAAAATAATAATAAAAGAATAATGAAGAATGATAAATAAAAGGATAAAGGAAATACGGGGGTAGTAAAGAAGGAAAGTTTTGAAGAAACTGACGACACTGAAAAAAAATTTCAATAAAAATTAACGTAAAAATACCATAAAAAATTACTGTGCTGGACGATAAAACGGTAGTGTAATTGTTTACCTTTAAAAGTTGTGATATTGTACATTACCTTTCAAAGCATTTGTTAATAGAAAATTTATCTTTCAAAACAAAACGGAAATGACCGTGACAGCACATTAAAATTTGTATCAGCAACAGAAAACAGTCAGATGTAATTGAGATTTGTATTAGAATATACGAAAAATATTTTTGGTACTTTATATAAATATTTTAAACATACCAAAAAAATATTCTTACATCTGGCTTCAGAAATATTCCTAGTATATTTTTAGAGGATTAAAATTTTGTTATATTGCAAAAATGTACCATAAATTAGAGTTAGGAATCTCTTTTAACAAATAATTTCAGAATATTTTGGAGTATTTTTAATATTAGAGCATACTGACTTCGCGTTTATATTTATGCAAAAATAATACCTTAATTTCATCGGAAATAAAATAAGGCAAAATTGATGCCCTCAAAGTGTGGACATTTACACATAATGAAACTTTCTTGAGTCGAATATTTAATTACGTTCTTTATGAAATTTTAAGAATCCGATATAAAAGTATCTCGTCTTGAAATAAATTGGACACCTGTGGAGTGCTTTGCACGTAGATTGACGTGAAATTTTCAAATCAATAGGAATGTTAATTTTTGTCCAAGAAAATATATGGATGTTTTAAGATTGCCATTTAGCAACTAAACCATCGGATGACAATTAATTTTGTTTTTTTTGTAATTATGCCAATAGTTAGTATGTAATTAAAAGTCATTGTTATTATATCGAATAATATTGCGAATATAAACAATAATTTGATTATATGTATATTATCATATATAATACAAATAAATATATATGCAATATAATTATGCGGAATTGTTATTAATTCCTGCCATTACGAAGATTAAAATGTCAGCTGAGTATTTATTATTAATGCGGTTGATAAATTTATTGAGTTATATTCGACGGTTGTGAGGAGTACCGAAGATAATTGGAGCTTTATTTTCAGTGATTAATTAGATACTCTGGCATCAAGGCCCGCGCCGGCGGAATCACAAATCCTACGCGATCCGATTATACAAACAAAATTATTTATAAATACCCAATTTATTTTCGGTTTGATTTGTCTTATTGTGCCAATATGTCGTAGGTTGGCCTGATACCTTGCACCAACGTCCTAGGTTGTCGCGTGAAACTTTCCCAAATTTCCGGTTTTCAGAAGAATAACGAGAACAAACATATTAAGAAATTTGTTTATTAAATTAAAAAAACCTTAAAATATGTTGTATTTAAAATATGTTTTGATGACATATTAATTTCATTATTCACATTATTTTATTGCACTTAATTAATTTTTATTGTTATAACTGTAATGTATGCAAATAAAACGAATAACTCAATTAATGTAGCCACAGTATATTAAACAACATTTTTCTCGTATAAACATTATACGATTGAAATGAAAACCATGGCGAAAGTATAGAATTATTTTCGTAACTAAAAAGATTGCTGTAAAACAGTTTAATATATTAATACTTTACATTTGCCTATATTTAGTTATGCAGTTTAAAAACTTGATTGCTATGAAAAACGCTAATTTTATTTTGTCGTTAAATTTGATGAGAAATATGACTTCTCGTCTGCAATGCGCCTTTTTTCATTGAAATTCGAATAAAAATACAGAAAAATTAATCATTAGTGAATTTTTTAACGAAAAGGAATTTGATATATCATATTTCATTGCAAATTGGATGAAGAAATAAATTTGCTGAATTTCTTGTTATTTTACTTGAATGGTTTTAAAGTATAAATAAATCAATTAATTTTAAGTAATTTCAATTATTGGAATATCAACGTTTTTACTTATTTATAATTTTTATTAATCATTAACGTGATTTTATTAGTAGTTAATCTGTATTAATAAAAAGAACTTTTGCTTTTCTGGTATCAAAGATATTATTAGAATATCTGTAGGATATCCTGTGTTAATGCTAAAATAAACTAATTATTCTTATAGCTTTATTGGAATAACTACATTATTTTGTAATATTTTTGCATGTAACAAAATTTCTTTGTAATGACAACTTTATTTTTTTTTATAGCAGTAATTAAATTTAATTCAATCATCAAATTATTGGTACCACGACCTCCTATTTAAAAATAATAATTGGCAGCGAAATTTATTGATTATTCTCAGTGTTTCCTTAAATTAATACCTTATTCCATGCAATTTTCTAAGTTGCTATTTCGCAGTAGTAATATTTTTAACTGTACTTTTCTCTCTCTTATAATTAGTCAGTGGTACTTCTTAATATTTATATAAATATCAATTATTTAATAACACTTTCAATTTCTATTAATTATAAGAAATGACATTTTATATGTTATATTTTTATAGTAAAAGTATATTGTATTTTTATGAATAAATGCTTTAATAAATATACGCATATTCGGTGAAAATATTCATTGCATTGTAATGAAACGCTTCAATTCCTATCGGATTTAGATCATGCTTCATGATTACCTTAATCATAGTATCCCTTATTAGGACTGATACAGCTAGGGTGTAAATAATACCTTCATTGAGGTGTTTTCAATTCAAATAGAAATTCAATTTGAAGGCAGGAAATACAGTTATTTAAATGTTTATAAAAATGACAAAATATAACTTGCAAAATCATCTTAATAATATAAAATTGTTACTTGATTATTTTCATTCACTAGGTACGATAGTAAATATTAATTTCATGTAAAGTTAGCATAAATTGAAGATTTCTCAATATGAAGTTCATGTATTAAATTCATTCATATTAAAAAAGTGTCAGTTTAGAGTTTAAATATTATAAATGACGTGTTTGATTAACATGAAAATTTGATGTTAAATATATATTACTGAATTCTTAACAGGATGCGTGATTTTTTAGTAGCATCACCGTTGTTTCCTTAGTAACAAAAGTTTACAAAAGACTACATATGTTCATTTTTTTTTCTTTTATTTAAAACCATAAGACTAACATGGTAAAAACGCGTACGCACTTATACTGGAAGTTTCATGCAGCTTTTACTTACAGTCTACTTTTATTCCCCTTAATCATAATACGACAACAATATAAGCATAGCTGTCATAATCCTTACAGTTTTTTCCGTGCAGTGGCGCGACCGTCGTCACTTTGTTCAGTCAACATGAATATGAGTGACACGAGCATGAAATTCATGTTAATAGAGTATACTAAATATTCATGTACTCCCAACATTATTTTCGTATGATTTTAAATATATTTTCAGAGTAATTTAACATTTATCCCTTTTTTTTTACTGTTACAATCTGACATTCAAAAGTAACAGATTTTTCATATTATAAAATCGAATGCTTATATATCATGAAAATAATAATACAATTAATTATGTAATAAAAAAAAGGATTTTCACCCATTTTAACGTGACTTCGAAGAAAGAATAAATTTACAAATGGAAAATAATTTTCATTCTCTTTGCTTTAAGTTTAGTTAATAACCGTGCATTTTAGAATTTTCAGCAGACTGTCGCATTCACATTGTAAAGTAGTAAAATGACATAAATTGCCAGTTAAAAAAGCATAGAAGGAAAACCAAAAGCGAGGGAAAGATAAAAAACAGAAAAGGAAGAATAGATGTCGAAATTACCGCGAGGTATGTGATTAAACGAAAGCGAGATCGTTCCATGATTCCGAGCATTGTGTATAATTTGATGCGCCCCAAAAGGCCAGCGTGTTGCATTAAAATTTGAATTCGTAGATTAAAGATTTTGCGGTGGTAGTCAGGCTCGGTACACAGCCATCAATTTTCTTTCCGCGTAACTGCATCAACTTTTCGCCGAATTTATTTTCACGCAAATCCATAGGCCACGCTATAATCCTGCGTAACATCTAACGCAACACTGTAATTAATCTGATTCTGTAATTGCAACCATGTCTTTCATGAAAGATGTTGTTAATAGTGGACGCCGGTGGTCTTGACAACCCACTCACGAATGCTATCCAGAGCTTCATTTAACTATGAATTTTTAATTATTCACGTTAAGGGGAATGATGTTATATATTAAAGTAACTCGCGTTTCTTTCACTTACAGCATTATTCTTGGCTCGCTGATGCGTGTCTCGTAATCTCATGATCCTTTTAATTGTCAGTTTTCATCGTTTACATTTAACCCCTTCATATTTCAACTAATTTGCAAGGGATGCTTTTTCGTTACAATTATGCTTTATCTACCTTATTTATTTATTTATTTATTTAGTCTTATTTGCTCAATTTAATTATACGCTTTACCTTATCATTATTCTATTCTAAAATAAAGTTAAAACAAACTGATAACATAAAAATTATCGACTTGTTTTTGGTAATAAATAACATTTATTTATCTATTTAAAATAAATAATTATTTTTACAGCTATGCTAAGATAAATGTACTGTACATTTGTGCGATAAATTTTAAAGAGGTCAGGATATACTGTCAATATAAATCTACATTCCATATCTTCCAGTTATACTTGGAATACTATATTCCAGGCATCGAAATAATTATGATAAATGTTTTCAAGAAAATATTGTCAATGGATTAACATTGAAAATACATCCCGAGCGTGCTATAATTTATCGTGATATTTTATATTCATTATTAAACACCTTAACGTTAATTTTAAGTTAAACATTTTCCTTACTAAACTGCAATGATTGATAAGAATGTTACGGTGTATTTCGTGTACAATATTAATTGGTAATCTTTTTCTGTGTTGCAGGCGCACTCTTCAGAAGATGGTCCGTGATTATTTAATACTATTGTCATGGTTATGCACAGTACACGGGAAAATAGGTAAGTCTAAATACGTGCATTTCTCTAATGATATTACTAGATTTTTCGTCGTTAAAAATTGATCCCTCAAAAGAAGTAATCAAAAGAAAATGGGGCAAGCGTCAAAAACAGTTGGAATGTTATGTGCTTTTAACGTTTCTGAATCCAAAAACCTGTATTAATTAAAACGGATTTCTTGTTAAAAATTAAAGCGAGCTAGCGACGAAACAAATGGGTCTTGTTCCAACTTTTTTTATACACGCGGCAACGCTGCGCCAGTTTCGTTTTTAATCGTTGTTTAAATAAACGTAACAAGTTTAATAAAATCAATAAAACAGTTAAGGATTAATATACAGATGGAAGTTTACGAACGCTATTTACGTACGATCTCATTTTCAGCGAGCATTGTACTTATTAACACAAAAGTTAAGAACGCAAGTGACGTAACTTTCTAAATTAAGTTTTTTTGTACACCAAGAGAAATTTGTTAGTAATTGCCGCTGTAATTTATAATTACTCTGGGATATAGTAAACTGATATAGTAAACTTTATGAAATACTAATTATAATTTTAGAAAAAATATCATTAGGGTTTAGGATCTTTAACCTCACAGCCGTCATTCATATGCACGGAGAGAAAAGATTAATAAAATTTACTGACATTCATAGTAAACTGGTTATATATTTGCAAAAATTGGAAAATTACTATCTTAAGTTAGTAAAACGTATCAATTTGTTGAACATTCTTAGACTTTTTACTAATTTAGGATAGTAATTTTTCAATTCTTGCAAGTATATAACCAGTTCACCAAAAGTGTCAGTACACTGAGAGAAATATATGAGTATATTTTACTAAGTGTTTTCGTAAAGTTGTGATATATTATCTTTCTTTTAAATAAATACTAATATTATTTCATATATTACGAAATCATATATTACAAATTAC
>JABFPN010007336.1:0-10423 GCA_022817305.1 Leptoteleia sp. ZL-2020
GCAGTGTACCTGGTTAGTCCCTTATAGGGCTCGAATAAGGAAACCGTTGTTCAGGTATTCCACGTTTCAGCCCCATTGGGGCCCTATAGGTGATAGGGCATGCCCGATTTCATTTCTACCTGGGTATCATCGAGTTCATTGCCATACTTTTGCCATACTCTTGCCAGATTCCGTTAGAATCTTGCCACTTTTACGCGGGTATAAATAAAATTTGAAAATTATTTCGAATACTTTGGACGGTTGGAAGTGAATTGGGAAGGAGTAAAGTGAATCAACAGTATAAAAAAATGGGAAAAAACTGATTGACCCGCGGGCTTTCCGAATTCATCCAGCAATCGTGTCTCAACAATGCTCGTCGTCTGTCGAAAATCGATCCCCCCTCCCCTCTCCCTCCCCGCGCCGGTATTTTCGTGTCGTCTCAGCCCGCGAAGTCGGTAAACGCGGCGGCTCTTTCTTTCGTCACATCCGCGCGCAATGCGAGTCACGCTCGCGGCTGTTTCCAAAGTACAAGACGGTCTTAACAACGTCCCGTGGCGTCGTAAGCCGAGCACAATAACTGCCACAAAAGTCCTCTTCGCGGACAAAGACGGCCGGGGGAAAAAAAAAAAGAATCGTCCTCGACAAGTTGTAACCCGGCCTCGTATCCGTCTTATTTCGAAAAAGCGACGTCGAGCGAAGAGGATTTGTAGGGGAGCGGAGAGGGGGGGGGGGCAGCCGGGGGACAACCAATTCATTCGACGGAGGACCGCGAAATTCGAAAGACCCTATCCGTCTGAGCCGATTAGAGAAATATGTCGCGATTATTTTGACGTTTCATTTGTGGGATTCCCGTGGAATCGCGTTTATTCTCCGGAGCGATGAAAATTGTTGTCGGTCCTCAGGAATGATATCATTTTTTTCTGTTTTCTTTTCTTTTTTTTTCGGGAATTCCAGAAAAATACTTGGGTGTATCTGCGAAAGAAAATATTAGTTGAGTCAGAAAATATGGTATTGATTGGAAGTATTGTTGGTGTACGGGAAAAAATGTGTGAGCTAAATTTACTGATTTTTATATGTTAATTTTAGATTGGAGGTCTGATAATTCAACATTAGTTATATGTTGGGATAAAATTAGATTTAATATTATAGAATAGCTGTTAAAACTATATATAGAATTCAGAAAAAGAGTCAAATAACGTGTCAGTAGTAATGTGATAGGACGATTAAGTTAGATATTGTTTGTTTTGATAGTGATATTGTTTACATCGATCGGTCATTGCACATTTAATATCAGTTAATACAGTTTCGTAATTAAATTTATTATTAATTTTATTTCTCGTATATCCCACCATACTTTACCAAAGATAAATTCATTTACCAAAGATCTGGCTAAAACGTGGCTCTTATAATGCAACCCTACATCCTAATCAGGGGCATATAAGGTATCTAGATTAGGGCTTAAATATAAATGAAAAGAATTTGCTTAGGGAAAACTAGTCCTGATCTCGCAAAGAAAATATATTTAATGATCATCAGCAAGTGATTACGACCTATTTTGTTTATTTGATCATGGTCATTCTGATTTGCCACATCAGAACCTAATTTCAATGATCCCAATATTAGAATTACCGCAATACCCTTATTAGAATTTCCCAAATTCTAACCGAAACAGGACCCTAATATTCATACGACAAACCCAAATCAACTGCTACTTAGGAAGTTTAATAATAAAAAAAAAAACAATTATTTTAAATCCATTAAAATTAGAAAAAAAAGGACACATTTTAAAGGTTTAGAAAAACCGTAAACCGGGATAAAAAGGGGTTTCCCCCGACTAGAAATATCCATTATACATGGACAAAAATCAATCGAACGAATCAAGCTTTGGGAAAATGTTGATCAATCGAAACGAGAAAATCCCTAGGACGGGGCAAGCGTTGACTCCGCATTTCGTCGGCCGTTCGACTGTAAGTAAAGGGTTGGATAAACCGGCGCGTTTCACGAGACGGCGCTGAAAGCGGCGGGTATATCCGAAATTTGTCCGTTGGGACTCTACGTGTCTCGTCTAATCCTACTTATTTATTTAGTAGCCGACGAGAAACAGCCGCGTTGGGCGTCATGCGGATCGCGAAAGCCCCAATCCGGATATAGAAGATTCAATGGATAGTTCGATCCGCGCTAAATGTACTACCTCGACGGATGGTTGCACCACTGGACATCGCACACATTCGCACGTACACACACACACGTACACGTGCTTAAAAAAGGGTCGAAATAGAAAAAAAAAAAAAAAAAAACAAGCACAAAAGAAAGTAAAAAAGCTGGACGCGCAAAACGGGAAAGGAGACAAAAGGAACCCGACGAAGGGCGAAAAAGAACATGAGAAAATCGCGAAGAATTTGCGGGACCGCATCATCGATACTGCCAGAGACATTTTTGTGCAAACATTTTAGGAACGAGGATCTTTTGATGATGCGATGGAGAAGAAAATTATGTCCCTCGATATATATTTCATTTTTGTCTCCCTCTCACTCTTCGTTATTATTATTACTGTTATTTCTTTTTGAGAAAATTTTTATTTTGTAATATACAAAGATTAAGTGAAATTATCGTGGTATGATAATAATCAAGTTTTATCTATGAAAATAATAATATAAATATTAGTATTCAAGTTCGCGTTCGTTATTGTATTTCACCGAAAAAAAGATGTTTAACACCTCCTTATAGGGTGGCGCAGTCGTTTATATAGAAACACTTATTTTTGTTATTAAAATAAATTTTAGCAAAGAAGCTCTTTAGTCTTTGATAATAAAACGCGAAAAATGAAAATTACAATATATATTTAATGATAGTAAAAATAACTATATCACATTAATATTGTTAATAATAATTATTTTTTGAAAAATACTATTGACCCAGTTGATTAATAAAGAAATGCGAAAATATGAAAAAATTGTGGAAAATTGCAGAGACGAAACCGCAACAATTTTCATTGTGCGAAACGAATAAACAGAACGCTGATAACCTGAGAAATTTTTATATAGATGATATGTCGAAATAATCGCATGACTTCGTTTTGTCGTACGCCACGATAGATTTTCTGTAATCGGCTTAGACGGATAGCATCTTTCGGATTCCGCGGTCCGAACGAGAATGGCGCTTTCGTGCCGAACGAATCGACGAAAGTAAAATAAATGAATGGTCTTGAGGGAGGGGGTATTATCGAAATTAATGAAATTGACAAAATCGGAAAGAAGCAGACCGATACGGCGAAACAATTGAAATGAATTAATATCGAATAAATGAAGTTACGCGACTCATGATTATTTGCGTAATTATTGAAACGTGAGGAAGTAAATAAAATTCTTTTGAAATGAATATTACTTCATTTAATTTAAGTACTTAATAGTATATGAATGTATAAATGAAGATTATAGATTGATTGATAATTTTGTTGTTCAATTTATTGACAATAGTTAACGTTTCATACACTGAGAAAAATAGGAGAAAAAACTATTTTTAATTTTGTTTTAGATAATTCTCAATATTTTAATAAATATAACTGATCTTAAAAGTCTGTTGAATATTCTTAAACTAAAACTATTTTATTCTTCTCTCAAAAATAAATCCATTTAATATAAATGGAAATAATTCTTCATATAAATATATGCCTTCTAAGAATAATTTATTCTTATTATAAATAGAATTTCGATTTGCCCATATAATCAATGGAAATCAAAATTACTGTTGTCTAAAATAAACATTTTAGACAACAGTAATTTTGATTGAAAAACTGATGTGTACAAAAACAAAGATAAAAGCAGTAATATTTTTGTCATATTTTTCTCAGTCTATTTGGCTTTGTTTAAATATATTTTTACATTTTCTTAATTCATATTTATATATATTATATCCTTTGGGGGGGTCTACGAATAAATAATAAAAGGTTCTCGAAATTGGACCGACGAGAATGGAAAAAAAATTTAACTTTGATGGATGATGGATGGCCTTCATTTTTGGATGATTCCTACGTCTAATTAGGATGTCAGTGATACGCTCGATCGCAAACAGACAGAATGGCAGACTGCCATGCGCGCGATGGAGCTGTCGGTTCTGCCTTTTAATTATTTTTGGCACCGGTCAACGGTCTCAGAATCCACTTAGAAGAATCCGTTATCGTGGTTATAATAATGCTAGAAACTCGGCTCCGGCGCTTCGTTATTTCCCCGTATGAAAGATGATACCGGAGTTATCGGGAATTGATGAAATGCGATGGTAAACATCTCGCGTACCAGTTAACGTTCTGCATCCCCCCCGTTATTTGATGTTTATTTTTCGAATGGGAATAAATTGAAGTAAAATATGTAACATAATGCGATGTGCCGAAAGCATTGTAATTTATTATATTAAAATTGTTTACCTTCGTTAATTACTACTATTGTTATTTAAACGAAACATCGGTGAAGAGAAATGACGTAAAAAAAATCATAATAATCTCGATTGATAAATATTTTGTTTATAATTCCATATAGTATGCAATAGAAGTATTTAAAAACCTTTTTCAACGTATCTTTTATACCTGCGACAATTTTTAAATCACAGTTTAAATACTTTTCGTTGGATACAAATAAAAATTTTAAATCTCGACGGGGAATCTTCTTATTTTAAGAATAGTATGAATTTTGTATCGTTTAAATTATTCCCCTCTCAAAATTAAATTAGTTTTTTTCGATGTTCTGGTCTCGGAAAATCTTTTAACTTTAAAGCGATTCGTTTCAAATTCAAACAATTGCTCCTATTTCAAGAATGCCATCAATTAAGCAACGTTTATTTACATGTTTTGCTTTTATTTTTATTTTAGATACTCCATCCTCTAACTTAAACTCTATTTTAGATCGAAGTGCAACTTCAAAAGACACCATTCATTAAACCGTGCTTTTACCCCCCCCCCCCCTGGAATCAAAATATTCAACTAAGAATCACTCGGACGTTCGTCAATTTTTTTTTTCACCGCGAGTTGTAACCGAGGTCTTTTCTTACCCGGGAAATCGCCTTTAGCCTCGGTATTTAGCATTCGGAAATACCGTCAGAATGCGATTGCCGTCTAACTCAATTACAGATGCAAATAACAGACCTTGCTTCTTGCCAAGATTGAACGGATCCGATCTTGGACAAACTTCCTGCCGCTTATTAAGCTGTTAATACCTCCGCAAACAGCGAGTACTCACTTCAGTGACGTTAATTACTGCTCGGTGGAAGATGATATCTGCTCTTTTATCGGCGTACAATCTGTCTAAATTTAAGCGATATTTAAGGGAGAGGGGGGGGGGGTGAGTGAATATTTCTCCGCGCGAAATTACAGCTCCACTTTATTAAAAACCTTTAATAAACGCAGAAGTTGTGAAAGAGCCGACTCAAAAACTTCGAGGGCTTGTGTTTTTCTTTATTCCTTTCGCGCTTTGTTGTCGATTGGGAAAATTGAATTAAACGTCGCTAATTCGTCGAAGGAATTGAATGGTGGGTGGTGATTCAGCTGCGGTTTAAATCGCGCGCTCGACAATGATATTTAATTTGCCCGGGGCCGAGGGCGTTCGATTGAAAATTTTGGTTCCAATTTCCAGCTTTGGAATAGTTTTGGTGAAATGGCTGGTCAATCCAAACACTATCCGTTTCGCCCCAAACGCTAATTTACTTCCATCGTGCAATTATCTTAAAGTCCGATCTGCGGAGCAAGACGTCAATTAGTCTTGTGTGTGTATCCAAGTCCTAAATTAGATGTTTCAGTGGTCCCACGCTGAACTATCATTTGGTTTCAGCGATGCTTAAACATTCTTCTTTAAGGACGTTACTGATAGGATGGAATTTTTGTTCGAATTCGTGAACAGTGGTGAAAAAAGATTCATTTTTTAATATTGATAAATTTTATTAATTGTTGTCAATATTCAATTTGTCATATTCGATATATTTACACTGAGAGAAATGTTATGGAGAAGTTCCAATGATTAATAGTAGACGAACCATATTGAGCAGATTCTTATTTTTTTGTCAAAGATTAGATTAATTTTTACCATAGTTATAATAGAGAACAAATTTAAAATTGAACACAAAAACTATGGTAAAAATTAATCTAAACTTTGAAAAAAAGAAAATCTGCTCGGTATGGTTCGTCTACTATAAATTATTGGAACTTTTCCATAATATTTCTCTCAGTGTATCTTTTATATTTTGTCTGTCACTTGAAAAATAAAAATCACAAAGTCACAAACGTACAAAGCTTAAAAAAACAACATTTTTATAATATTTCTTTTTAAAACAATTCTTGATCAATCTATTTTCATCCTTCATAAGTGTTTTAGGGTCAAACTGCCCGGACAGCATAATAAAAACTGCAAAAAGTTGAAAAGAAACGAAGAAAATTTGATAAAAATTTGACTAGTTGAGAGTTTTTCTCCATTGATACGAATGTTGTCCGAAGTATCAGTGCAATAAAAGCGCCAGAAAAATAGTAAAAGTAAGGGAAAGAAAAATAATAATAAAGAAAAATATGGGCGTCCGCTCCAAATCAAGTGGCAGTAACGTTAACACCAGGAGCGCCACCTGCGCAATCTCCTCCGGCACTTGTCCAAAACGGTCCGAAATTGCATCCTCCTTAAGTGCGCCACTCGACCTCCAACAGCCCGGATCCTTTTCCATCTCGGCTTTCGACCGCGCCGCAGATCGCTCACTCATTCACGCGCGATCTTCCACTGCGAACTAATCTCCTCGAGAACTTGTTGTCGCTCGCTTCTTTCGCCCCGCCCCGCCCCTCCCGCGTTCTCCGCGCGGCCTCTTCCGGGTGCACGCACCGCGCGCGATGTGCACCCGGCCGCTTCCGGGGCCGATGTTGTTCCGTCCGAGTTTATTGCCCCAAGATAACCCCGGACGGCGACCCTCTCGTTCTTATCGCGAAATCCTCTCTATGCGCTCCAAGTAGCAACTAACGAGCTGGCGTCGACCACTTGAACCCGGTCGCGGCCAACTTTTTCCACCTCGGCAACTGACTTTGACACCTCGTGAATTTCAATAATATCCACGCCAGTCTGCATACTTATCTTTGATCTTTCGCGACCCGCGTTATTATTATTTTCTTACCGAATAGTGTCGAGGAAATGTTGTCGCGTGGAATCAATTTTTATTGAGATTATTACACTGAGAAAAAAAGATATATCACAAATTAATATTTTTTGTATCAATTTGAGGATACATTGGAAAAGGAATTATTTTTACTGCTAATAATAGTAAAATTTAAAAGTCATGTAGTAAATATTAGTAGAAGAACAAATTGCTTTGATAATTATCATTTTTACCATTTTTAATAGAAAATTTTTGAAAAAAAATTGTAATTTTAGGACAGGATGGACAATGTTGCAAAAAGTACAATAAACAATTGTACAATATATTTAGAAAGTTGTAAAAATAAAGTGAAAGATCATAATATTTATTTATTTTATGAATGCATTTTATAATTTTTTGACTGTTTCCATTACGACCTTAAATTACAAAAAAAGATTGCAATTTTTTCCAAAAAATTTTCACTCATTGTATTTACGAATTAAACCAATTCGGTGGAACACTTTTTGTTAAATAGCTTCAAATCTGGCTCAACTAAATTCATATCGAAATCTCATTATTTTCAAAATTTGGTTCCGCTTCGTCGTTTTTAGCTTATCCTTTTCCATTTATTCCCGTCAAATCGATCACGTTAATTTGATTATCTTTACATGGCACATAAACTTGCAATTGTCATTCTTATTAGTTATTGATTGCATTGTTTTCAATTCAGCAATTTGATTCCATCCAATTGGGTATCAATCAAATATTCATTAATGTATGCTTTTTCTTTCCTTTTTTCTTCCTTTCTTTCTTCTTTTTTCCCTCCCACTGCCTTTTATTACTTTATTAATTCAGATGCTTGAAATCGTATTATTCGATTTCGTGCGGATATATATTTCCAATAAAATGTTTATTACTTCTAGCGCTGCGATTTTATCATATTCATGTGTAATACATTATTGTTCGAGGTGTCAGAGTATTAGCGAAAAAAAGTGAATGCTTAAAACATGCAATTGCTTTAAATTCATTACATATTTCCACTACATCAATGCGATATAGAAATGTCCTAAATATGCGAGAAATATAATAATCCATATCGATTTTTCTTACACTTTATGTACCGTGGTAATAATTTATCCAGAAAATTTCATTAGTCGCGGAGTGCACTGCTGTTATTTTTAACAAACTATATTGAATATGGGGCCGCAAGATTTGTTTTGTTGTGCGATTGAGGCAAGCTGAAGAGTTTTACAAATTTCTTTATAATTTTCATTTTTCGTGGCTAACGACGGAGGTCGATGGTACCTGGCTTTGACGTTGACAATAATTGGATACAACTACCTGGAGTGTCGGCATTTGAAGAATGCTGCAGGTGAATGAATAATTAGTCGATTCGAGGCGGTTTTTGACGAGGGTGCGTCGAAAGGGAATGATGATAATGATTCTCGACTTTGTTCGAATTCGCATAATTAATAAGTGGGTTTGTAGTACTGCAAATTAACATCGTATAGAAATCATATTTCTCGCGTAATATATTGTATTACGAAATTTAGACGTTATAAGATTTTAATTTGCACCTACATTTGAGTATATAAAATATTTTTATTGTATCAAATATTCAAATAAGTTATATAATTTAAAAATACCCTATACTGTTAGCCGAACTCTGGTAAGCAGATATGGGCCAGTATTGATTTGATCTTGATTTTAAATAAAAACAGAACATAACCAGATATAAGACATACTAGGCCCTATATGGATACCAAAGTTGGTCTAGACTTGAAGCAGTACTGGTGATTTAAAAAGATTGTTCAAAGCAAGACTAGTATTGGATGATTACTGGTAGGTATACAACTTGTACGTTTAGTTATCAGGTACTGGCCCAGTGTTATAACTCCTTTACTGGCACGATACTATCACTGTACTGGTAAACAAATTTACCAAATTTATATGGTAACTCTGGTAACAGTACTGTAGATCATTTCCTACTGGATAATTACAATACCTAATCCAGTAGGAAATGTTCTACATGCCCAGCACTGGTACAGTACTGTTACCAGAGTTACCAGTATTGGAAAATTTGTTTTCCAGTACAATGACGGAATGGTGCCAGTAATGGAGTGATAACACTGGGCTAGTACTCTATAACTAAACGTATCAATTGTATACCTATACCCTACCAGTAATCATCCAACCTTGATCTTGCATTGAACAATTTTTTTAAATCACCAGTACTGGTTCAAGTGTGGATCAACTATGGCGTTGATATTTTGCCTGACATGTCTTGCATCTGGTTATCTTCTGTTTTTGTTGATAACCAAGCTCAAACCAGTACCTGGCCCTATCTCTTTACCAAAGTCTGGATAACAGTACTGTGCCAGAAACCGGCCCCTTAGGTCGACTCTGGCAATTTACCATAGGGAATATTACTGTTATTTGGAAATAAATTTTGTATTTTGGATGACGATATAGTACTCTTATCTTTGATACGAAAATGCCATGCAATTTGCATTAAACGTTATAATTATAAATGATTAATTTTCATATTCAAAAGTGCCTTTGCGAGTGGAAAATAAATATCTTAATTGTTTCGACAGAAACGCAGCGACGCTTGCACGCAATGCCGTGATGTAGGAAATAGTATTCCGTAGAATTTGAACACAAGTCATTTTATTTTAGTGCTAAAACGTGTGAGCGACGAAATGACACCGCCAACAACCGGATCCCGCCCAAACGGGGAGGGATGGGGGGGGGGAGACAGGGCCGTGTATGTGCACCCCGCTTAATGTCCTGCGAAAATCCAAACACGTAGGACTGCATCGGCGAAGCGCCGATTTGTTTTATCGGTTGCGATATGAACGGCCAAAATATACGTCCGCGATCATTTTTTAAAAGGGGCGTTGAAAAGCAGGGTTGTAATCGTTTTATTTTATGGCAGATCTTGGATGTTCACATTCGGTCGACTGTTTGCAAATTTTTCCAACTCCAAACGTAATCCAGTACTTGTTTTTTTGTTTTTTCGGTCTTGGAAAGTAAATTTCAAAGTGAAATTGCAATTGTTATCGGAAGTGCGCGCGCATCCGAGCGAAATACAAATAAATGTAAATAAATTATATATTAGGTTGTGGGGAAAAGTTATTCACGCGGAAATAATTACGTTAAATAAAATAATTTATTGTAAATATTGAAATAAAGCCTAAATAATTGTTATTTACTCGTTTCCATACACTCTTAAAAAAATCATTTCAAATTCACAGGAATCGTTTCAAAATAAAATGATATTCTGGTTAAAATAACGAGAAGAGGATTTCGTGTGAAAATAAGAGGAATTTCTTGTTACGAATGTATATTT
>JABFPN010007337.1:0-10422 GCA_022817305.1 Leptoteleia sp. ZL-2020
AGATTTATTCGACTTGTTCAACTTTTGAGGGTTACGCCTCACCGTCATTTATTTTATTAAAATTCATTAAAATCTAATTAAACTAACATACCAGGTCCAGGACATCATTGGGAGCATTTTTGGTCCTTTGGAGCATATCCCTAAATTTGATACTTTCAGAGTTATGAGCGATACAGTGCGCCCAACTCTACCCAGACGCGCTCCGAGGAGCCAAAAAGTTTTTTGGCCATATCTTTTGAACGGTAAGAGAGCGACATTTTATTCTTTTTTTATTGCAATCAGCGTTCAAAAACGCATCGGTTTCATATAAAAAACCCCAAGTGGGGGGGGGGGGTGTAAGCGGGTACATAATTACCAAATATTTATTTTAAATAAAGGTTTTATTTATTATTATTAAAATATTTATTGGCTTTTAAATATATGTTTATTTAATTTTAATAAATAATATGTTTAAATATTTTATAAACCAAAATAAATGAGTATGCTCTCTTATTGTATACTACCAATGTCATATGACGTTTATTTTATTAAGACAGTGAGATAATGTTTGAAAGAGTGAGAGAAAAATGAGTCCTGTTATGCGTCCTGAGCTATATCCTGTATGTCATGTTTATCAGGTTCTAATAAATAAATTTAGTTGATTTAAAAAATATTTAATTAAAAAAAAAATACTTTCAAAGAAATTAATTTCTTGAATTTAAATAAATAGCCTTTATTAGAAATAATTTTTTTTTTCGTACTTTGAGTAAATTCCGAGATAACATTTGAAATTGGAGGGAAGAAAAAAGACAAACTCGGACGTTAATTTTTATGATAATTATTGGTTGCCATTGTGCGTAGACAATCGATATGGAAGTATCTGCGCAAGTGTCAGTCGTTTAGCGAGAGTGCATTGTTTGGCTCACGCGAGATGACTTCTGAATGCCTCAATTAAACCGAACTGGAAGATTCAAGTGAAAACAAAACGGACAATGAATTTTAATTAAAGTGGGCCTTCGTCGCGTGAACATGTATTTATGTCTCGACATTTGTTGCCGCTTGAGTAGCATTTATTTGTAATAACATAATTTTGATTTAATCATTAACCAACACTATAGGTGACCTACTTGTAACAAGAACAGTGGCAAACAATAATTCGTTGAAAAAGTTTTCAGTATCAAATCCCTATCCGCACATAATATTTGTAGAATATCCTACGAATATTATTTTAGTATTAAAATAATGTTAAAATAATGTTCCTAGAATATTGCTATAGTGTTCCCAGAATATAATTTAACGTTCGTAGAATATCACTTAAATGTTCCTAGAATATTATTTTAATATTCGTAGAATGTTAGTTTAATGTACCTATAATAAGAAAAAGTACAGGTTTGTCATAATTTTAAATTCACAATATTTCGATGTAAAAAATACTGTTATACAAATATTTTCCAATTTTTACAATATCATTCTACGAACATTATAATAATATTTTACGAACATTAAATTGATATACTACGAAGATTAAAATAATAATCCAGGTATATTATTTGAAGCGTACTAGGACACATGCCTAGTATGTGTCCGGAATATTATTTTAATATCATTTTAATATTCTAGAAATGTTTTGCCTCCTCTTCAATCAAACCTTATTTACTATATCATTTTGCACAAACATAAACAATAACGAGATTGAACATTTTAACGATAAACTTAGAATTTTAATGATAAAAACGAAAATAATGGCCGAAGAACTGAAACTAAAGGTTGACACGTACACGAGCGTGATAATGAACGTGACAATAAATATCACCGCGTGTAATTGAACCTGAAACTTAAGAGCGCGAGCGTGCAACACTGCCAGCCATTCTTATACGATCAAAAGAGAAAGCACAAAGCTTATTCAGCTGAATCGAAAGTGCAATTAGTCCGCAATTACCCACCAATGTCGTTAACGTAATTGTTAAATCGTTCGTGAAGAATCACTCTTTCAACGGGAAGTCGCGCCGATTCGCGACTTCCGGAATCCAATTCCCACTCTCCAACTACGGCGGTCCACAAGGCTCCAATCGGAAGGTTGAAGAGTTCACTGTGGCACACAAAAAAAAAGGAGTTATCCCACAGTTCTTGCCATTCAAATGTAACACAATTCGTAAACAAGTGATAATTTTCAATTTTCATTTCCTATTTAATTCTTTATAATCATTTTTAAACTATAATATTATTATTATTATTATTATTATTATTATTATTATTATTATTATTATTATTATTATTATTATTATTGTTGTTGTTGTTGTTATCTTTATTGTTATTCTTGTTGATGTTTTGTTTTCATTGTTGTCATTGTTGTTGTTATTTTTATATAATATTTAGGTTTTCTTATAATTATACAAATTTGTTTACTTTTATTTGTGTCTAATTATTAAACGAAGGTTATTAGTGGTGTAAACATAATTTATCTATGTTTAATTAGTTTGAATTTAACGCGATTAATTAAATATGCATTTTTTGTTTCGATTGAAATAAAAGTATCATATATTGAAGGCCATATTTACATATACAAATCCAAATTTAAATCAAAACATCAATCATTTTCTTTTATTTTTTACAAGCCCTACTTTTTACTCAGTATCTCTATTTTATGAATTGTATGACGGTTATTTGAAATTTAAATATGGCACTTTTTTCTCGGTTCTGATACCTTTGTGCAATTGCGTACAACTTTCATATGAAAAAATTTCGTTCACAAAAGTTAATATTGAATTAATTTTAGCTTAGATTAAAAAATTGTAACAGGTGTGACACTAAAAATTCTGGTTATTATATAAGTGAAATAATCGTGATAATAGCATAGAAATGCAAACAAACGAATTCTAATTTAACAATTATATATAGAAATCATACGCGTAGAAACAAAGTAAATACACATAAATGTGACCTAGATAATTAAACAAAGTTTACACCAAATTTTATTTAGGGGAAGTTTATTTACATTTATATAATTTATAAGTTAATGTGTAACCAAAAAAAATATTACAAGTTAATTAATAACGTGTTTTATAATTGTTGTTAATAAGTTTAATTCTATACATTTCAGTGTTAATATGCAAGAATTTTCTACAATAATTCAGATTAAAAATTAAAATATATATATTGATGGATTAAAAGAATTTTTACTGCGCTGGCATGGTAAATTTTCCAATATTGTACAAACTGCTTTGCCTTAAGGTTCCAGCACAGTAATTCTTTTAATATGACACAATAAAATTTATACAATATATTTTAATAAATGTTATCAAGGATAAAACTTGTTTCTTCACACTTAACAGTCACTTTATAAATTGTCTTGTCAAACTCTAGTGTGAATGTGTGAGGGGCGTGGCCTAAATGTTCCCAATCACAGATATTTGCACTCACAAAATTGTCTATTTACACTGAGAAAAAGGAAATATCATAAAATACTATTTCTTATATCAATTTAAGGACATTTTGGAAAAATAAATGTTTTTGCTATATATAATAGTAATATTCGAAAACTATGTAGTACCTTTTAATACAAATATGCTAAAAATTACTTTTATGATTATCATAATTACTATTATTAATAGAAAAATACTTCATTTTTCGGATATATCCCTAAATTAATACACTGAGAGAAAAATGTTGAAAATATTGTAATATTCCGTTGTAATTTGAGGACATGATGGACAAGGTTGGGAAAATCAAATATTGTACAATCCCTATCAGAACAAAAAGTTTTAAGAACGTTTTAAAAACGTACAAGGTTCTTAAAACGTTCTAGAAACGTTATTTAGTTTGTAAAACGTTATAAAAACGTTCGAAACCTTCTGTTCTGATGGGGATGTATTCAAACATTTGTAGAAATAAAGTGAAAAATCATAATATTTACGTGTTTTGTGAGCACATTTTATAATTTTCGATTGTAACTTTTTGGCTTTATCCAACATGTCCTCAAAATACAAAAAAAAGAATACAATTTTTACACAAATTTTTCTCTCAGTGTATGAAATATTTTAAATTTTATTATTCCTTTTTTCTCATTGTAAGAATAATCTTAAAGAATCTTCTGATGTATAATTGATTTATATGTAATATTTGTAAAAATTCTTAATGTAAGAATAATTATATTTATGATAAATAGATTCTATTTAATGTAAATAGAAATCCAACTGCAATTTTTTCAGTGTGTGATATAAGACGTATATTTCTAAGCAGCGGTCTAGATTGGTAGTAAAGAGTACGACTGGTAACTGTGAGAAAACGTGTTCTATTCCTCGATTATCTTTTATATATTATAAGGACTATTATAAATCCAACCATAGTTGAAAATTATTATAAAATGTAGTAATTGATTTCTTCAAGATATTATATTTAGTTATTAACCCTTTTTCAGGTGTTTCGGACCTATAAAATACGCGCAGAAAAATGAAACAGTTAATTTTACCATAAACAAATGGAATCGAGCCCGAAAAGACAATTTATGAATATTCTTCTGATAAAGTATGAAAGAAATACTATAATAAAGTATATATTCCAATAAATGTGTAAAAATTCCAATAAATTTATGGAAATAAACACTTTATTGTAGCACGTATTTTTCACATTTTATCATCAAGTATGTTCACAAATTGTCTTCTGGGCTTCGACTCATGTTTATTATGCTAAAATTAACTCATTAATTTTTCTGTGTGTACATTGAGAGAAACATGATAGAGAACAAATTACTATTTTTAACTGTGTTTCAGAAAAATAAAAAACTATTTTCTTTGCTTATAAAAAACTGTAATTTTTACTGAAAGTATATCTGAAACACGGTTGGAAACAGTGATTTTTTCTGTCCAATTTTTCTCAATGTACACTGAGAGAGAAAAATGTCAATTTTTAATGAAAAGTTTACTATTTTGGCATTATACTTACAGAATATCATCATATGGAAAACCAGTTGATTAAAATTTGTTAAATTAGTTTATTAAAAATAGTAATTCTTTGCCGTTTCATATAATTGAACAATCCGTTTATTAAATTTTAGTAAACTGTTGAATAATTGGTTTATGAACGACATAGGGAATAGATTAGCGGCACTGACGAATAGCGACATCGAACGGACAAAACATAAAATAAAATGTTTATCAAAAATGAGATTTCAGTTGATTAACATGTGTAATCCCTGGTTTCTTAATGTTTAATATTCTTTTCTCTCCGTGTAGCGGATAAAGCAAAAAAAAAAAAAAAAGGTGACCTTTTAAAACACTAGGTCAATTTGATGAATGAAATGCAATTAACAATTTTTGATTGATGATTTGACTTGAACATAAGCACATACTTATGTATGCAATGCGCAGCGGTGAGAATCCAACTTTCGTCAATTAAAACGCCGCCGCACCAGTGACCGATGAATCCCAGCTTGGGATGCAAGAGCTGCAAGGACACTTGCCACGGCCACGAGCCCCTTTTGCTGGGTTTCCCATTGAAAATGCGTCCAGTGGTCGACTGCCTTCCGGATGTCGCTCTCGGCTGCCTTTGCGAAATCGCTGGACATCCGCATTCTGTTGTCAGTGAAAACAATCTTCGTCGTAACAATAACCGTATAATGCGATTCAATACTTAGATTTAGAGCGCGAATTTAAATATGCCAGATCAACAACAACCGCGATAATATTAACAAGCTGAAAGTGACTCTGCTACTATCATTTCCATATGCAAACAACCGTATCGAATTATTTAAGGGAGACTTGCATTTATGTCACCTTAATGTTCAATAATTTATTCGAATCACATTACAAACGTAAAATACAACATGTTACAGACATAATGTTATAAGGTTATAATTAATTAGACCGAGAAAAAAGTCGTATTTAAAATGGCCACAGTGTCTGCCATTTTACCATACCATTGCAGTCAAATTTTATGTATGATATAGTATATGTTTTATATTCGGCATGGTATTAATAAATAACGGAGAGAAATATCACAGAAAAAATTACTGCACGTTTTTAACTCTATTTCAGATGCATATCCGTCTATCAGTAAAAATTACAGTTTTTTAATAGGAAATTTTTCTGTTTCATTTATAAATACAACATGTAAAACTAGTTTCTTTGCCCGTAAAAAGCTGTAGTTTTTACTGAAACATAGATTTACTAAACTGTGGCAACTTTACAAGATCATGATAAAAAATTTTACTATGCCATATAAAAAATATTATTATGTTGGTACAGCAATTGTACAAACATTATACAGGATATCACTTCAACGTTAGATGGTGTAGCAATTTTTATTACAAATTTTTTCTCAGTGCAGTTAGTTCAATTGTACGCCACTAATTATTCTTTTTAATAAATTTGCCGAACTTAAATTTATTTTAGAATCTATTGTAAAATAGAAAATATGTTTTTTTTTTTTTAATATTTAAACCAATGATTGGAAGAAGTGTGATTGATAAATTCTGAAAATAAATCTCGATAAATTTAGAGTCTTTCTTATTGAAATGAAAACACGATAAAAAAAAAAGAAGAAAAAAAAAAAGATGAAATCGAAAGTTATATGAAATTGAAGGTAATGGGAATGATTAATTAAATGAGCTGAGAATACACGTCTATACAAATTTGTTGCTTTTATTCCAAAAAGAACTTACAGTTGTATTCTTTTATAAACAATTTTAAATGTCTTTAGTTGCTGAAAATAAAAACATTGAAAAATAGATAAAGTTTTAATATTAAATTTATATTAAATACTAGAACAAATGAAACATTTGTTTAAAGAATAATAATGATAATAATCGTGTATTAAAAATATCTATATCAATTTTAAATCTTTCCAATTATTAATTGAAAGTGAAATTGTTGAATCATTTTTCTAACTTCAATTTGGTATAACAAAGAGAAATAATTTATTAAATTATATTCGTTCAAGAAACGTTAAGAGTAAAAACTAGGTGTTTCAAATCGATCCTTCAAACTTTTAATCAAATTAACCTAATCGTTCTCGATTTACACCAAATGAAAATTCAAATTCCCACGAAAGAATAATTACTCACTTTTTACTCTTTCATAAACCGAGACAAATTTCTTTGGATACATTACTAAAATTTATACAAGTTTTCCCTATTCTTTTAGAAAACAGAATACGAGAGAAAGAAAATACACAAAAATCAGCTCCATAAAGATTGTTGGTCTCTCTCACTCATCAAAACTCTCATTAATTCTTCCGAAGCATTTTTCTCCGTATAATTTTGCTATTGGTTCATTCTTGTTAACAAAAGGAACAATGCTTTTCCTCGCGTCAGATCTGACGCAATTTTGATAAGCAACAATTCTTTTTTTGGACAAGAGGGAAATGGTTCGATCTTTAAGGCTCCGCGTACACCGCGATCTTCGATCATTATTCTTATCGATCGGCGGGATTAAAGTTTGACGGACAAAAAGAGCGGGACAAAAAATTATATGGAGCGCACGTGAGTGAGAGTGCGAGATCGAAAGTCCCGCGGAGTGCATGCTGATTCGAGCGACCAATTTCCATGAGCCGCGGAATAAATATTTTACTTTCGTTCGACGTAGCGGCGTACAATTCTGTCGGCCATCGCAAGCGATTGTTTGATCCGGCCAAAATGTCCATCGCCCCTCTTCACCGTCACTTTACCAACCCTCCTGACAAACGCGAGATACGAATTCCACGTGGAATCCACCAAGGATCCAGCTTTTAGCGTGGATTCCACGCGGATTCCACGCGGATTCCACGAAAAAGCCAGTTTTCAACGTATACCGAGAGAAATAGATAGTTAAAAGCACCATCTAGATAGTAGAAATAGATAGTTGAAAAGAGATAGTAAAATTAAGTATCCAGACAGTAAATCGATATCGATATCGCGCGGTCGATAGTGATGCGCACGACACTCGTACCTAGCCTATTTCCAATTATATTTCTTAATTGTGTTTTGTTTAAACATTGTTTTTGGAAGTGGTGTTTGACAGCATTTAACCTTATAGAACTAATTGATGTGTTTAAAGGTTTATGTACTTGAGTTCGGTTTTTAATTCATTATACTTTGTATTAGCAGGTTATTATTTTATTGACAGTTTAATTTACTATCCAGATAGTTGGAAAAATTATCCAGATAGTAGTGTGCTCTACTATCCACAGATATTAAAGTTTACTATCACAGATATTCAGAAAAACTATCTAGATCATTATATTAACTATCTATTTCTCTCAGTGTAGATTCCACGAAGGAACCGGCCTTCAACGTAGATTCTACGTAGATTCCACGAATGATCCAGTTTTCAAGGTAGATTCTACCAAGGATCCAGCTTTCAACGTGGATTCCACATAAATCCACGTAGAATCTACATAAATAGTACGAAGGATCCACCTTTCGTCCATCGGGTTGCGTGTTAACAACAAACACTTGCCCTTAACTGTACGCAAAAAGAAATGCTTACTGGCATGGTCGTCCTTGGCGCTCTTGGTCATCGACAACTGAAGTTTGGACACGACGATCAGCAGGATAATCAATATATTCGCTCGCAAAATCATGGCTTTTGTTGTCAAAACTCGCGCATCCTTCGACAGCACAAAATTGCATCCGGCAAAAACTCGGCGCGATGATTGGCACACGACTTCGCAACCTGCTGCACCAGATCAAAATTCAAGCGTTCAAAATTGACACACCTTTGCAAGCTCGCTTTTAACACGTGTTAACGCGCAATTCGGCTCCGCCAACCAGGCCGCAATTTTATTTCTATTTATTTAATAAGTTTGGACGGTTGCGAAGCGCGTCCGCATTGTCTCTCTCCGCAGTGAATTGTCGTCGCGTGTTTCGGCGGCGCGGCACTCGGCGGCATGTTCGACCGGATGGGTGTCGTCGAATCAAAAGTCGGCGCGGGACAAATGGCGCGAGGACGAGCGGAAGTGGAGGCCGAATCCAAAAGAGGTCGGCGGCTCGCAGTGTAACATGTCGCGGTGGGCCGTGTGCGCGTGATCCGGCGCGGCGGAACTGGCGAGCATCCTCGGCGATGCGACAGCGCCGTTTGAGCCGCGGCAGGTTGACCGACGTGGACGGGCCGAACCTCGTGGATGATGTTGCCTGGCATTTCGAACTTGAAGAAGCGCGAAGAAAGTGATTGTGCTTGTGGGAGGGGGGCCATTTCTGGTCCCACTTGCGACGACGACGGCTCCGCGCAAACACGTGCGCGCCTAACCGATCCTGTCACATGGCGCCCTACCCATCAACAATTTTTATACACCTGCCATCATATATGCCGCATGCATGTTCCCAGATAGAAAAGCATGCACAAAAATACTAGGGCAATCACGTGCAGGAAAATTAATATTGTTGCAAATATTGCAACGTGTTTGTAAAAACATATGCGCAACATGCAACATCTAAATACATACTTTTTATAGAATGTTGCTGTCACAGTTGTACAATACAACACCAGCATTTCGTTAATAGTTAAACCGTAGTAAAATGAGGACGCACCTTGTTGTAAATATTACACAAATGTGTGCAACAAGCCATTTCCAAATAAAAGGCCAAATATATTGCCGCATACTAAAAGCCAATCATTACAGCAGCTTGTTAACATGCTATGTATTCAAAATAAAGCCTGCATTAAGTTGCATCTATGTTGCTGTTATGTTTGTGACAATCTTTTAATCTGCAATAACGTTCTATAAATAACAAAGTTGAATGAGGACGCACCTTGCTGTCATGTTTGAGAAATCACTCAAATCTTAAAACACAAACAGAACGGAATTTTTGGTATAATTTCGCTATCTGGGTTGTTGGCATATATGTCGCCGTATATGCCCTAGTAGTAAAGAATATCGTTGGAGACAATTCTGAGGACATCATTTTACATCTTCACAAATGTCCCACCCAACAATGCTTTTTTAATATCGTAAAATATCCTCAGGATATACTCACTATATCTTTATGTCCAATGTGATTAATATTCTTAGAATATCTTATTTTGTCATATCTGTCGGATATCCTGAGGATATTTTTAGAAGCATTTTTAGTATTAAACGTGAAAATTAAATTACAAAATATCTTCAGGACATTCATGGGACATTTAAGAATTATATTTTAAATACTTGAAAAATTAAAAAAAATTTTATAAAATACATTTATATTTTAAATATATTTATTTTACGATATTAAACAAAAATTCTTGGGACATTTGTGAAGATGTAAAATGATGTCCTCAGAATGTTCCTGCGATATTCTTTACTGCTAGGGTGTTTTCAGAAACATGTCCACATATTTGCCCGCATATATGTTGCCATATATGCACCGAGAAAAATAAATAGCATATTTAGCAATAAATCCTGGAATACTGAACCTATACGTTCTTTGTATGTGTATCACTTATAATTTTTGGGAATTTTTTCTATACACATTGTATAGTATTCTATGTT
>JABFPN010007338.1:0-10420 GCA_022817305.1 Leptoteleia sp. ZL-2020
TGTTTTCGAAGTTGTTTTAGAGGTTAGGCTGTAAATTCTGTTCTGATATAGTTGTTAAAACTTTATTTCTCTATTTATCCTGTAGAATAAGGCTCACAAGGTCTAAGCCTGATGTGGCAACAATTGAGGTACGATAAAATGTGAAAGATAGTTATACTTTGACGTTATAAGAGAGGCAGTTATCAACACGAGCCTAAGGCACCATAGCAATCAAATATGCCGCTGCATTTAGCGCAACTGCATTTGTATAGTTGACGCCAAAACCAACTATAATATAGAGTTGCGGTGGAAATAGTTCTGATGACTGCAGTTATATTTGTTACAACTGTATTTACAGTTATTACAACTAAATATGTCACAACTCTACAAATTTAGTTCACATAACTTTGTATATTTCTCTCAGTGTACGCTTATGTTTATTTGTTTATGACAATGTAATGTAAATATTTAATATTCACTTTTTTCTTCAGTGCAAAAATTGCTCTTGTTATTGTTATTTTTACTACTTTTAATATTAAGTATCTTCAAATTTCGGAGATACCCCTAAATTAATATACAATGTTTTACATTTTACCATTACTCTTTTTCTCAGTGTACGTTGTTAATTTTATGAAACCCAGATTGCCATTTTCGAGGATAAATTCCGAGCTGTTATTATTATTTTAAATAATTTTCCCGCGCTTTGTCTTTATTTAAGTTAGTAAAATTTTAATTAAACTTTGCCAAAATTAATATACGAGAGCATTAGTGTTTGCGTTAAATTTTTATTAAACTCTCAAATTTGCAATAAAAAAATTTTTGTTATTATAAAAGCTTTAGTGCGCAAGAAATTATAAGGGCGCGTGTAAAATATTTTTTGAATTAAAAGTGGAGTGTTGTCGTTGGAAAAATACGCGACACTGCTGGTTATTAATGATTTTAAACATTTTTTTATAAACAATACCTTGAGTTTGTGTGTGTGTGTGTGCACGCGCATAAAGCATCTATGAAATTTACCAACTTTGTCAATTAACTTTGGATGTACCTGCAAAAATTATCTTCTACACATTATGATTCGTTTCTTTCAAGCTGATGAGAAAATTGACTGGCTTATTAAATGGAAATATTATTGCGCACATTTTTAATGCATTCCCCGGCTCGTTCGAATATAATTGGAATGAAACATTAATTTACATAATTGCACGAAGAAAAATAAAAAGTTAAATCAGCTATATTGAGAAAGTCAGATTTGCTTTCTTAAAATTGACAGAATTTTGTTTTTATGTTTTATTGAAATAAAAAATATTAATAACTATTGCAATGTGAGAAAAATAAAATATAAAACAAACTGTAAAGATTATTGTTGAAGTTATGACGCACTTTATTCTTTAGAAATTCTTTCTATTTCTTTATTTTAAGATCTTTGAAAAGTGTTTCAATTTATTTGTTAGATTATATCAAGATTTTCATTTTTTTTTTCATTCATTCTCACTAAACTAACAAATATTAATGAATGATTAAAAGTAAATAATTGAAAAAATGTATATGACAACTTCAACAATAATCCTTGTAATTTGTGTCAATATCTTGACACGCGTATTGTTTAAATTAAACAATGGGCTGTTCCCAGTTGGAATATACGACCTTATCGCCTTATTTTTCGCGCGTGAATACTTAAGGTCAATAAAACGGAAATCGATTTTTCTGGATCAAAAGTGTCATAATAACTTATTTAACTGCAACGACTGACTTAACCACTGTCTGTGCTAACTTTATTTCTATTATTCTGCGCAAGTCGGCGTCGGTTCCACGTAAATCCACGCCAAATACTGCAATCCTTGTGGATTTTACGTGGAATTCACGTCCTGAGTCTGTCAAGGGTTCTGTCCTTATTGGAGATTTGTGGGAGGGGGGGAGTACCCTGTACATTCGATCTGCTACAATTTATATTCGTTTTCAGTTTAAAATTCTTTCAAGAACATATTACTGATTGATTAATAAAAATCATAAAATTTCTGTCACAAAGTGAGAAAATATGGCAGAAAAAAATATTGTTTTTAACTGTGTTTTAGATGTATATCTGTTTTTTCAGTAGAAATTACTGTTCTATAAAAAGAAAAGTTTCTATTTTATTAATAAATATAACATTTAAAGCTAATTTCTTTGCTTATAAAAAACCTTTTTACTGAAAGCTGGATATACATCTGAAATACAGTTAAAAGCAGTAATGTTTTTTTGTCATATTTTTCTTAGTGTACTTCTCATTGATATTTATGTTACTACACTGAAAATAAAATACATTAAGCATTACTGTGCTGGAACCTTAATAAGAAACCATGCATACTATGTAGGAAAATTTCCATCCCAATACAGTAAAAATTGCCTTATATTCATATATTTTAAGGTTTTTAGCATAATTTTTACTATGCTGGTATAGTAATTTTTCATATACAAGATGATTGAAGCGCGCATTTCAGGCGCTCTGCCTCTGTCCTTTTGCTTTATATAAATTGTTTTCAATTTTACTATTACTTTTTTCTCAGCGTAGGATTGTATACCTAGCTCCACATTAAAATTCTCCAGCACAGTAATTTTTAATGTATTTTTTTCAATGTACGTTTAAATTTATAATACAACAATCTTATATGAAGTTTTTAACCGATAGTTATAGTATTCATAAATAAACCAATATCCTTTATTTTATTTCATTTATTTATTTATTTATTTTTGTTTCTTCCAAATCGGTCAGTTCAAAAAAGATTACTTTGTGAAACTTCCGTAGGAGAGCTTTTCATACGTGCCAGGGTGGACGGAAAATCCACTCATATTAAGAGTATTCAGCTTAACGCAAAAAGACAGCGCGCAAAGTGTCGGCGATCCTTTTGTCGGGGCAAAAAAGTTATCGAAATGATCAATATTATTGAATGCAGCGCGTGTAAGTATTCCGTTTCACAAACAGGTGAAATATCGCTGCCAATACGAAAATTAAACTGCGAATTCGTTCTCGGTTGGGAGAGGGCGATGCCCGCACGGTAAATAATACAATATAAGAAAGGAGCGAGCCATAGAGGGGGGGGGGGTGGTTACGCGGGTGAGCCGACAAAAAGTACCATTTTTAATGCTAAATCGGCCATATTTTCGTGTTGAATAAGTTAGCTCTCGCGCGCGCGCGCCCGAAAGATGTTTATTGTCTCGGCCGTGGCGGGCGCGATTGTACCCTCCGTTTCGCGTCCTCGTAATGTTGCCCCGGCGATAAATTGCGTCGCATTGCGATCCTCAAATTTACGCGACAATTCATAATTTGCCACGAGTTGGGCCAAATGTGACGGTAATGCGCGCACGCGCGCGCGCGCACATTCGCCTCGGAAAAACGTCACCCGGCGGTTTTCGTTCGATGAATTTTTCAAGCGCTCCTTTTAAATCATTTTTACCCGCTCGGCAAAACATAAATGCCCGCTCGGCGAATCGTCCGACTAAACCCCCCGTAATTCCCATCGACGTGCAAACACGGCAAAAGACATTCCTTTTCCAATTCCTGGCGAACGCATTTTGCATACCTAAATACAATTTGAAGTTTATTAAACGCCGCGCTCCGTCACCCTTGATCCGAAACTGGGACGGATCTGAGAGGGAGGGGGGGGGAGGGGGGAAGGCAGCCACTCCGCCGCCGGTGATATTTTCTTTTTTTTTTTTTTCCTTGCAACGCGCCGTCATAATTTACCTCGGAATTGTCAAGTCGCCATCCTCGCGCGATTATTTGTTTTACACTTTATCGCCCGGTTATGATTAATTAAAAGATTTGTTTTCGATCGGGCGATAATTGCGCTTGTGATTTTGTCATCGTCGACGAGCGTGGTTATTTCTTTTTCCTCTTTTTTTTTTTTTTGTTTCCATGCCGGATATTACCTGTAAAGCGTGAAGGCGTTACTTTCGATAACGGTGTATCAAAACCGCGACTTTTCGCGGCAACGCTTTCCCTCGGCAACGAATCTCGCGGCAAAATCAACAATCAATTTCAATCAGTGAAGAGACTTACCAATTAATGTGGGAAAGATAACGTTATTTTTAGTTCATTTTCGTGACGGTTATATATTTCAACTGAGGATTATTTTTCAAGTTAATTTAAACCGGTGGTTAATAAGTAGTCCACTGTTTCGCGCTGATTTTATTTGCTTCTCGCACTGAGAAAAAATTACTGTTTTCAATTGTGTTTCAGATGTTTGTTCGTTTTTAAATAAAAATTACTGTTTTTTCAAAAGCAAAGACAGTAGTTGTAAATGTTAAATTTATAGATAAAAGAGAAAAAAATTCCTTTTAAAAAAACAGTAATTTTTATTGAAAGACAGATACATATCTGAAAGACAGTTAAAACCAGTAACTTTTTTTTTGGCATATTTGTCTCAGTGTGGGATGTTCATTTATTCTCTATGAAGTCACGACAAAACAGATAACTAACGAAACTAACAAAGCTGTCCTAGTAAAAATGAAACATATTCATATATGTTTTACCAATTTTATACATGGATGTACATATTTTTTGTAATTCATATGTGGCCTTATATGGCCATACATGATCAATATATGGCAGTAATTGATAAAATATTTTAGCTATGTATGGTATATATGGTATATATAATAACTTCCTTATACTAAAATCAATTATTAGCATATATTTTTTCAATTATTACTTTAACATTTTTCCCTTGTAAAAATTAAACATATATAGTCCATATATGCGTTGACAATAATATCTTACAAGAAAGTACAAAATTCATACATGGATATATATATGCTCTTTCTGAATCCATATATGGCCACATAAGACATAATCGGTAAATGGAAAAAAAATCCAGCCATATATGCTTTCAATAAATTCCGTATACTAAAATCAATTATTACTATATATAAACCATGTATGGCCATATATGGCCATATACGATTGAAAAAAAAGTCCGTACATGAAATAGTTAAAACATATATGAACCATATATGTTGCATTTTTACTTAAAAAGTAATTTTAAATACAAATCGTTTCTCAGATTATACAGTGAGAGAAAAATTGTTGAAAATATTTATGAATACATATACAATTTTTTATTGTACTTTCTACAACATTGTCCATCATTTCTTCAAATTACAACGAAAAATTTCAATTTTTTCACATTTTTCTCTCTCATTGTATTGTTGGAAGTAACCAAATGACTTGGTTTAATGAAATATTACCTTAGTTAAACGAACCGTATCGATCTTGGTAAGGATAACAACTAATTTGTTTGGACGAGCCCGATAACTGACCACGCAAATCTATTTACTAATTTTTTCCCTCGGTACAGGGCTGTTTCAGTTTCTGACTAAGAACATTTTGCGTAACCAAATACGGCTTTAAACGGCCCGAATGTGTACCGCTCGAGCGCAAATTATGAATGATAATCGATCGCGGATGAATCGATACGCCATAAAAATGCGACGACAAACACGCCTTTCGGCGTCCCCCCCCCCCCCCCCCCCCCGTTAACGTTAAAAACGAAAGAGGGCGTTTTGCAAAACTAATAAAGAAAGCCCCGGCGTTGTTGCATAATTTTCCAAACGCGAATTGCGCGGCCATTCGGGCGCGGCCTTAAAAAGCGAACCGCCCCAATAAATTATCAATTGTGTATTGCATTGTTTGACAAACAGCTGTATATTTATAATTCAAACAATAAATTTTCGCGACGTTTGCCGAATAATTCCGCAAACATACAGTTATATTTGAGTAATTATTGATCAAACAAAAACACGCCGTTACGCGTTTCCCTCGCGCGCCCTCTGTCTCTCCAAGCAATTCATTTTCTTGACACATTCGCGTTGCATAATTTTGCATAAACCAAGACACACTTGTCTCTTTTTTTTTCTCTCTCCCTCCACCTCTCTCGCGCGCCGTCTCTGACAAAGTACACGAAAAATTGAAAAAGAACGAAGCAATAAACTTTTGATTTATATCGATCGTCCGGCGAAGCGACAAGGAACGAGGAAACGCTTCCTCCTTTTTCTCCCCCTCCCTTCACCCTTTTTTCCTTCTCCCTTCTCCTTTTTTATCGGATAATTTCGTTACAACATTCTTTGCCGTTAATTTGCTCGATAAATTTCAAGGCACGTTCCCCGGAATAATTCCATAAACGTACAATCATGTTTGAGTGATTATCGATCACGGGGTGTTTCGCGTTTTGCACTCATTTTCTTAGCGCGCGCCTCCCCCCCACCCCCCCTCCGGCGCAATTCCCGAATAATCCTCGGCAACTCACTCCGCCGCTTGGCCTCTGACCCGCGCCAGAAATCTAAACACTTTTCGCGATAAATTATCAAAATGAACCGACCGATTCGCCTCGCCCGACTTCCCTCCCCTATTACTTGAGCAGCCCTTTTTCATTTTGCGCGCCTTTAACGCGACGCCTCGTTTCGGGTTCATTTTAATGAAGTCAAATGAATCCGCGAATAGACTTACGAGTAACTTTGCTTTATGAAGAGTTCAATTTCTGTTATTTATTTCTATTCCCGATGCATCGCGCCCCGGGCGTATTCCATTTTATCCGACACAGTAATTACAAGGAGATATTATAAAACAATGACGGAAGTTGGATGAAATGATAAAGTAATTTTATCAGAAAAATTTATCATGTTAATATAACTTTTATTAAAATTAAATTGTCATTGTGTTTCGTATCATTAAATCGTGTATTGTGTATTGAACGTACTTGATTCAATATACGTATTGGTCGTATTCACTGTAAATATATTTTGTATGAAACTGCCAGTATAATTATTGTCAGATATGTGTGCGTTTGTTGTCCTTATAATATGATTCGTCTCTGATATGATTTAATAGTTTGAAAGAATATTAGAAAGAAAGTTGTTTATCCAGGTTGATGTATGGTAATAATTGGTTTCAATGTAAGGAATTTATTGAAAGCATATATAGCTGGAATATTATTGCCATATATCGACCCATGTATAGCCATATAGGCTATATATGGATTCAGAAAAAGCGTATATGTCCATATATGAATTTTGTACTTTCTTGTATGAAATTATTGTTAATGCAAATATAGATTATATATGTTTCATTTTTACTAGGGAAGAATGTTTTTTCTTAATCCACATATGGCCATACCCTAGTAATAATTGCAATTGGGGAGAAATATGGCCCTGACCGGGCATCCGTATGTTCATATTAGGTCCTAATAGGGTATCATTGCGTATGGGTGTAACGCTAGGCATCAATGTGGTCCAGTTAGGGAAATAAGTATGAAATTTAAATAACCATTTCAGGGGTGGCATGCCACGACAAAATTTTACTAGGGTCAATGGATGCACTTAGTTTATATATAGCAAATTGGTATGATATTATAGCCATAGATGGTTTTAATAATTTTCTTACATTGAAATTAATTATTGCCATATGTGAAATTCTTATTTTCTTATATAAAAGTGTTAAAACATATTTGGACCATATGTGTATCATTTTTACTAGAGTATTAATTATATAAAAGCTAAATATTGCAAAATATAGCGTCTATATATTAGTATGTTATATATATTATTATTGTGCATTAGCCTATTGGCTTTTTACTCCAGGACTGGGCCAACGGTTGCCCAACGCTTATCGATACTGCCGATATTTGCCCTATGTCAATTTCTACATGGATAAATTTCTCTCGGCGCGCAAGCAGTGATTGAAAATAAAAAGGGATTGAAACAATGTTAAAAGCAGTGCCTCGAAATGCGTTGAAAGGAAACGTAACACGAAATTGACTTTCCTATTAGCATTGACCGTTTTGCTTAAAACTTCGCTTTTCTATCCGCCGTGAAACGCGAAGAAAGTAATTCACCCGCGTAACAAATTTATCCAAATTCTCACAGCAACTGTGCTGTCACAGTTGAGTAATTATTTATCAAACATGTTTCGTGTTTTGAACTTAAAGTACTTCATTTTCTTGCGCACACCTTGGCCGTGCATAATTTTGCGTAATTCATGAATGTCGAAACTTTCTTCCACATTCTCGTGCCGGTTTCCCGTGTAAAAAAATGTCGGAACATCCCCCGCTATAAATCTTCAAAATGAACACCTAATTCCCATCGAACGTGCAAACACTTGAACCTTCCCTCTTCCGATGTCCAATGGACGTCCCTTGCATATCGATATACAATTTGAAGTTTGTGCCCGACGCATTTCTCTGTTGTTTTTACGGCCGAGTGCAATGACGATCGGCGGACGATCTCGCTCTACCTACGTGAATTATTACGCGCTTTTAATTTGCATATTTAAGGCCGGTGGTTTGTTGTCGGTCAAACCGCTATTTTCTAGTTTGTTGATAAATAAGTGAATATAACTTTTAAGCCGGGATGAAATATTTGTTGTGCGCACACGAAACAATGTTATAAATGTTAAATATTAAAGGTTGGTTAAAACTTTATTGATATTGCATTAAAATTATGTAAGAAACAGTACCGTTTTATTAATGGGGATGTAACGAAAATTTTAATTAACGAAAAATTAAATAAATTGTAAATGTATTTGGACAGTTAATAAGGTCCCTAGTAAAAATGAAACGTATATGGTCCATATATGTTTTAACAATTTCATGTAAGGAAATAAAAAATCGATATATGGCCATATATGCATTTAACAATTCCCTTATATGGAAATCAATCATTGCCCTATGTCGACTATATTTGATCATATATTGGTTAAGGAAAAACATATATGTCCATATTAGAATTTTTTAATATTCTATAAAATAATGTAAAAAGAAATGTGGGTGATATCAATTTTGGCAATATTAATTAAATATTTGATTACGTATCATCTCAAATTTGGGCTTATTTTGAAAGTAAAAGAAATTATGAATTGAAACATTGAAATGAGTCGCAATTGGGATAAATTTTCAAATTTAAAATCTGTCTAAATTATTTTTTTTTCTGGGTGTAGTTTATTTTCGATGTGATGATATAACTGTTCAAAGATATATTTACAAAGGTAAATTCTGATAAGAAGTCTTAATCAATATAAAAAGGATATTAAGATACTCAAAATGCCAACACCGAACAACCGCTGCAATCCACTTGATAAATTGTCTTGCGAAAATCGATTTAGTATTCATGAAATTTTCGAACACCGTCTTAATAATTGAAGAGCAATTGTTAAGCAACATTTGCGATTTATGCTTTATTTGTACTTTATTATTTATTTCGAGCTTCCAAATTTACGCGCAAATCTATCAACTCGTAGCGTTTTCGGTTGCACTTGGGGCGCCGTGCAGCGCGAAGACTCATGTAGCGTGGAACGATAAACTCTATAACTTTTTGCGAAAATGCGGGCCGGATGGTTTCTCAACGGAATAAATATCTTAAATAAATGTACTTTAACATTATTTTCGTCCAAAATCTTTATCTCAGGGGGAGATACATTTTTTTTAACACGCAACTTATTTTTAAAACAATAAATGCCAGTACTTGTAAACATTGTTTTTATCCTGCAAACTTATCTTGTAAATTATTTGTGAACATAATTTTATATCAAAGTGCAACGAGGGAAATTTATTAGTACTTGTTGCAATATTTTATAATAATTTAGCGATATGTGCGCATTTTTAGTATTTCTTGAAATATGTTATAATAAAATTTATAAAGCACATTTAAAAAAAGTATTAGCAAAAAATGTTATTAAGGATTAATCTCATAGATTAATTACAGACTTTAGTCGTAATATATGCTTTATTGAACAAATTGTCCTAAATTAGTAATATTGATTGTAGTGCAAACATTTTTTCATTAAATATGGATTAAATTTTTTCCCAACAAATAAATAGGTACTTTAAAATAAAGGGCCCGGATTTTACCCCGATTCAATTCTTACAAAATTGTGTAATTGGAAATTTATAGTTCAAAATTGATTAATTTCATTACTAATTAAAATAGTAAATTTATCATTAATGTTTTATACTTTCTAATAATCATATAGCTTTTTCATCTAGTTATAGAAATTCAAATAAAAAGGCCCATGTAGAAATTTACGAATGGCGCAGTACTGGCACAATGCCAGCCACCATCGACTGACCGTTGGTAACCAACTGTCGACAATGTCTTGGCCCTGAAACACCGTTTTACTCAGTTTCAGTACTGACTGCTGACGGTCGGAAGTCCAACGGCAATCATTACTCGCACAGTTCTGTTTACTGACGGTTGTCAATTCATTGGCAGTCGTTATAAATACGATATATAATGTGTAAACAAAATTTAATTAATCAAAAAATGTTTATTATTAAACATTAAAATAACATCTTATTAAGTAAGGAGTAGTTTATATTTACTTATTCCCATTTTTTAAACAACTGTTTAAAAGATAAAACATTGTTACTAAATAAATATGCTCATAAAACTATGATTCCTAATTATTTATTCCAAA
>JABFPN010007339.1:0-10420 GCA_022817305.1 Leptoteleia sp. ZL-2020
CCCCCAATTCCCTAGAAAATTGTTCTGCTCATCCAAGTAAGGAATGAAAATATATGTAGGAGTTCGAAAGAGATGAAGCAACGCTACATTTCTGTTTATTCCCTTATTCCTTTTAATGTGTTCAAGGCATTATTCCTTTCATTGTGTTCGAAACTAAAGAGAAGTTTTAATTATAATAATTAATGTGACGCGCGTAGCGCGTAAAGAATCTAGTACTGTCAAACGTCAGAATGAGTCAGAATTCAAGATTTGACTTAGCGTAAATAGTCAGTCTAAGTGAAATGAACGGCCCTCTAGTGGTTAAAAAATGAATTATCTACAGCGAAAAGTAAGACGAAATCATTTTTTTTTTTTAAAATTATTAATAGCTATATTTCTAAAAAATATATATGTATAAATTATTCGGCACTTTGATACTTAAGTACTTTGGATTAATTTATTATTATTATTATTTAACAATATAAATATCAAGCTTTTACGAATACATGGTACCTTTTCAGAAAGTATTTTCATCTCTTTCTAATCTTACATAACCAACAAGTATTAACAGGACAACAGTTGTTTTACGTCTAAAGCAGAATCATGCACCAAAATGTCATAGTTTTCAGAACGATCTAAATGCAAAGTAATTTTCTGTGACAGTTGCAAGGATTATAAATAACAGCCTGTAATATAATTAATTAATAATCGTCATATATTTCATACTTATTCATTGAAATGTGTTAATATTTCAAACTACACGACATGGATGAATAAGGTAAAATTTTATATTTCACCACTATAAAATTTCTTATTGTTATTGTATTTGTGTTTTCTTAATGTAGTACAGGAATAAAATGTCGTTTGACTTTTAATAACAAGTCAAGGCGTATTATTATCAATGTTTTTATCGTGATAACGTGTTATTAAGTTAAAATATAGTAATGGATTGCTCACCTTTGTTTTTTAATCGTGTACTTTTTATTTAATTTGTCAAAAGTATCAATTGACAGTTCATATTTATAATGACAGGATAGTTATGTAGTCTATTTATAGATGTTTACATTTATACGTTTGTTGTCACTTGTTAATAAAAACTGATTTCTTTTAGTTTCTGTTCCCAATGGTGGTCAAGGATATGGATTTTGAAATAATAAAATGTTAGAGTTTATTAAACATTAGATGCACACAGCTACTTTCTACGTTTGTCAAATCTTTGAATAATGGCTCTCACTAACATTCTTCTACTTAGCCAAATAGCAGGATATGTTGTGGCACTCATTTTGTCATTGTGCATAATAGTCCCAATGAGTTTACATCAAAATGAGTTCAGGTAATTTAAACATTTTATGGGTATAAAAGTAGTATATAAATTATTTCATGTTAAGTATATTTTATTATCATTTAAATAGGTACCAAAAAGATTCATATTCTATATGGAATTGGAGAACGAAATGTTTTTAAAATTTAGAATATAAACAAACAATGTTTGTTAACATTCGGGAGGTCGTTAAAATACAAAAACAATATTAAAAATGAAATCAAATATAAAACAATAACAAATTCTGTTTCCTTTGTGTATTTTAAAAACTTTTTGTTCTCCATTTATATATGTTTTATTCAATAACGACTTTATATCAGATCAAAATTTAATTAATTGATAATTTTGGTTATTAGAGGATATTTAATATTTTTTCATAAATTATAATAAAATTTATTATCAAAATGGTTATAGTATATATATATATGACTATCAGCAGTTTTGAGTACTTGCCCTATTTGGGAGACTAGGTACGCGTTTATATTCAAATTATGGAGGGATATTTGAAATTGAGTGTTTAAACTATGTTATACATTTTTAAAAACTAACTAAACTAACTTTTATACATTTTTTTAAAAACTAATGAAACTAAAACTAGGACTTGAATATATTAATATTTACTTAAATATATTTGTATAAAATAATATTTTCTCTACATAGTCTAAGCTAAAGTAATCACTTTTGAATATTAATAAATTTACTATTACACTGAACATAATTGTTTGTTTGTTTTGTATACAGTGGCCACTGCTTGTTATTTTCAACGGGAACTTGGCAGGAAACAGACGGTCAATTTGTGGTCAACTGGGCATCGCAGGCTTACTGCAATTATGCCATATTTGTTAGCCTTATGTTAATGCTGACGTCAAGTATAAAAATATATCAATTATCCATGCTCATGTATCGAGGCGAAGATAGTTCCTTTTTATCCGCATTTATTGACGTCGTTAGTTGCATCTTTCTGACAATAATAACTTTAATAGCTGCTGTTTTCATTACATTGGGTTTTATGACGTGGTGTCGATGTATGACAAAAAGATTTCCCTCTTGCGAGTTAGCTGCAGGAAACGACATTGATAAAGCCGATAAGATCAATACGACTGGTTTTCATATTGAAATGGGTGCCGCTCAATTTGGTACCTGGAGCAGTCTGTCCGTTTGGGTTGGACTTTCCGTATTCGCAGTTTTAAAATTATTGCGTTATCATCAAATGGAAAATATGAAGGTTTCGATGTATCGAGAAAGACAGAAATTAATAGAAGCTTCGAGTACACCAAATTTAGATTCGACCTAAATTATGTGTCGTCTAACTATAATTTCAAACGTGATAATGTAAATTAAGGGCTGATTCAATTAACAGTGGAACTTTTATATATATACGTATATATAAATGAATCCTGATTATAATGTAAATTAATTTTTTATATTTAAAAGTTTAGTTAGTTTATAGTTACCTTAATGGAATAGTTATCAGAGAAAATAATTAATTATTATTAATTATACATACCTCAAGCATACAGCTTTTAATTACAAACTAAAAAGTCTCAGTTTGTTTTATTATATTAACTACGAATGCTTGTGCCTTCTTTTCATTTTTTATTTTAATTTAAACAATACGATTATATGATAAAGTGAATACATACATATCAGTTAAAAGTATAAAAAATATAATTTTCTTTTAATTTACTTTTTTTTAAAGCTTATTGAATATTTGACAAATAATCTCAAAGTGAAAAGAAAATTGATAATAAAATACAGGATATATATTATTATACTTTGCTGTACTATAATTATTATACAGTAAATAATAATTAAATTCTTATAAAATATATAATCTTCTTGTAAAAAAATAAATAAATATCGTGAAGTGTAAAATCATTCTAACATTTCATTAACACTTCATAGTTAAAATCTGAACTTAAATTAAGAAATATCGATTGCGTATAAATGCATAGCTGACAACTGTTCCATTATCATTACAACCTGTACATAAGATTTTATTATATAATAATGTTATTTAACAGAAAAATGAAAATCTGTTTGTATTAGGTTTCAACTAATATGACGCACATTGTATTGTGTTTTGACTTGTACAATGGGATAAAATTTTATACATGTTCTTCATCATGGCTTATTAAATGTTCCTTTACAAGAACTTATTGAGTTTTATTGAGACAAACCTGTTACTGTATCCTAATATTTCTAGTTTTATCCCATGTGTTAAATTCAAATTGTTATGAATGATAGTGAGTGAAATACTCTTCGCCTTTGGCTAGGGTTACCAATTTAAAATCAAATAATATACTATTGAACCAGGATAATTTCTAATCAAAGAATTTGGCAACTTTAACACATTTATTTCAACAATTACGTTTCATTCTTTAATTTATTGACAGTCTTTTTATAAATGATCAATGTATAAATTGTATAAAATAATCACCGTTATATATTATTATTAAATGGGCTGTTTACAAACTCCTAAAGCATTTCGACGACTTCCAGACGGACAATCCTTTTTAGGAGTTTGCAGAATTATAAATGGTATAACATTTATATCTTTACACTGTATACGAAAAGTAATTTCATCGACATCTAATATTTTATCCGTTTCGCAAGGTCCATTAATATCTTGCAAAGGATAACAGGTTCCGTTATACGGCACACGACCATCAACTTCGCACGGATTGTTCACACATTTTGCTGTCTGTTCTCCATCGGGCAAAATTAAATACTCCTTCGGATCGCAAGGTCCCTGGCGGTACGCTTGGTAACAGGAGTCATTTGCGGAATAATATAAAAATTGCAGTTTACAGTCGCATACAATAATGGTGGTATTGTCAGTGGTATTAAATTTTAACGGGGCCATGTTCTTTGGACACTGTGTGAACGTTGGGGTTTGCAAATTAATCTGAAAATAATCACACGTTAATTAAAATTTATTTTACCTTTTTATAAATTTAGTTTGTTGTAAAGTTAAGGTAGGAAATTTGTGATTCATTTCATGTAAGGTAAGTAATTTATAATCGGTAGAAATCTCAACCCTTCAGGTGGAAATGATTAGATGAAAATTATTAGTAATTTGACATTTTTCTTTTTTAATATTTTATATATTTGATTTCAATAATAATAACAATGAAATAATTGTAAACTGTAAGCCTGACAACGCTGCCTCCAGCTGATCAATGTATCGAAAATCGACAGGTAGTTTGCATTGTTGCCAGTTCACTTAATGTTTACTTCGCATTCGTTTACAACGTAGTTATATTTCTACAAATTAAATGTTTACATAGTTTGTTTTCTCCACATTGACAAAATCCATAGATTTTATTAAATATAAAAGTGTATTAGACATTCAAGAACAACTTACTAGGTTTTAAAAAAACAGTTCAATTTGTTTACATATGCAAGTTTATGTTTATACACTGTAAGTATCACCTTCTTCGGTTTATTCAGTGTATTTTTAACTAACTTTAAATTAACCCTACAATGTCAATCATATAATATTTATGTTATTTTTTATTTATATTTTAAAATATTTATGTATTATGTGAAATATAAATATTGCAAAATTGTTATAAGATATGACAAAAACATAATCCTCTAGACACTTGAATATTTAGAAAATATTTTTATTTGTTAAAAAAATATTAATAAAATTGTGTATTAAATTCCATAAATCTAAAAGATTTCAAGTTTTTAATTTAATTTGAAATTTACCTTACGTTAAATGAATTTGACGTTGAATTTATTTCTTTTCAATTTATATACACATTACTAAAACTTTACAGGTACAAAATTGACATTAAATCAAGCCTAAATACCTTCATTGATTAGAAATAACAACGCTTCTTACCGGTTTGTTATTTGTCATGTTTGCAACATTTTTTTCGTGTAACGTATGCTGTTTATCTTGACACGAAGCATTTGCAAAATTGAACAAGATGCCACAAAAAAGGATAACATATATCCTTTGATAAAACATAGTCAATAAGTAAATATTTGTTAATATTTGCCGACGAACTGCGCGCGTAGCAAGTGTTCGTTGGAAACTGGAAGTTTCAACTTGTTGAATGGTACATCATGGGTGTACTCGGTTTTCAGAAAAGGAATACCACGTGAAAATCTGACGGAGTGTAAAGTTATTTATAATTCGATACAGCCGTCTAGACTCGGCGCGAGAAAGTTGTTTAGTTTTTACGCGGAGATGCGCGCAAATGCGTTACCGCAGGAATCCATACTAACAGTAAGACACATGATTTATACGTAGTAACCCTTTCTGCTCAAGGTAAACTGCTATTTCAATGAAACGGCAGCTTCAATTGTTAATCATTTGTAATTTATGGATCGCATCGGTAATGATGCGACGCGGTTATAAGTACGTATACGTATAAAAAATTATGCGACAACATTTATTCGCGCGCGCAGCAAACTATTGGGGATTAAAGTAATTCTTAAATTTGTCTTAAATGAATATTTATTTCATTGGAATATAAGATTTGCGCAGTTTGCATGCATAATTATGAAGATTAATCTGAATAATTTTTTGAATTGGAATTTGTTTCGTGGAATTTATTTGTACATTAAATTGTTGCAAGTTTAATATTATAGAATTATAATGGAATTTGAATAATTATATCTGATATATGATAGTGGAATATTATATATTTTTAAAAATACAGATTCGGAAATTTGTCGAATAATATGGACTTGATAATTAGCTTCATGTAAAGTAGATGTAAATTTATTATAAGGCTATTAAAATTCAAAGTGATTAAATTAATTAAAAAAAAAAGTATTGTGTTTTAGAGAATAAAAAAAGGATTTTATTATCACTTTCAGTTTTTTTTTACTTAATGTTTACATTTGAAAATTAAAATTAAAAACTGAATATTTTCTGAATCTTATTTCAATATTTTAAAATATAAATTGCTATTAAAATTGAATAAATTTCACTGAAACAGGTCGAAACTTGACATAGATCCATAAAATACTCTAACTCTGCCTATGCATTCATTGGAATATTTATAAATAATTAATTATTATTTAATTATAAATTAATAGCAGTACTTTGCATATTAAAAAGTACCATGGGAAGTTCAGAATTGGAACAACTTCCACTGGTACTTTTGTTCTTTAACACATGAAAAACTTTTCATTTTTCCATAACTGACGAGTTCATAATATTTATAATATAATTGAAATAATAATTAATAAATATAATATGCCTCTTTACATTGTTGTTAACATTACCTCCTGATTGCTATTTAAAGTTAAAGCATACGCGTAAGCTTATATGTTGTGAACAGGGGCGTTCTATTACTACGGCATTATTAATAATTATGTTTACAAAATTGGCGAGGTGAGTTAGATGTATTGATTTGCGAAACCTGTAACATTCAATATATCTCAATTATGCGGAAGAGAAGAATTTTATTTGGCTTTACGTTAAATACATTATTTCCTTATTATGTTACACGTAATAGTACTTATAAGTATATCAGAAATTTAAATAAGCTTGCTCAAAATTTAACCCCTCGTTGGGTATTCCTGTGAGCGTCACCCTCGCATGATTTTTATATTTAATTTTTAATTGTCTAAGTTAAGGTGAAATCGCAGTGCTACAGTCACGGATTTAGGGTGTTTTAATTTATTTTTATTAAAGAATTAATATTCATTATTATGAATTAATATGAATATTAATTCATTTAATAATGAGTAGCCCGCAGGGCTACCAACATATTTCATTTTCACGGCGAGTAAAATATCTCGCTCAACTCGAACAAAAGTGGTTTCAGGTTGGTAACCCTTTGCCATTGACCAGGGTTACCAGCTTAAAACCACTTTTTTCTTCGTGGAGTAATATACTATTTCTTTTCTTAATTCATACATAGCCATACATGTTTTTCCTTAATTCATATATGACCATATATAAATCCTCAAGGATAAAAAATTGACTGAAAAATTCTTAATTATTCCAAACTTCTCTCGCAGTATCTTTGCATTTAATTCAACGCAAACATTTCTAACATTGCGATAAAAATTTTCTTAGAATACACTTCCCGCGTTGGGATTTAAAAAAAAATTCAATTACGACATTGCACGGCGAATCTCGAAGATAAGATGTTTACTTTAGTTGCGCAGTATTATAACAAGTGCGATTACCGAACAATAACTTTATCCCCGTAGTTTTACACGAAAATTTCGACGTTAATTACCGAATTATCTTTATTTGATCAGGCAGCTAAATAAATCGCTTTAACGATCCGGAAGTGTAACAATATTTATCCGAGCTTATTTTAATATATAATTATCTCGCTGAACGTTTTTTTTTTTTTTTTTGGTTCCTCTTTGTAATACAATTGCTTGCTTATTTGAAATCCTGACACCTATAAGGTTTGCGGATGCGTATAAATTTAGCATTGTGAATGTTAAATAATCTCGAAATATTTATACATGTGTTCGTTGCGTCTTGTATTAATGACCTTCTCCCGTACATTCGCGTAAATGAATCTGACAAAATTGATAAGATATTAAATTCCCACGCTGATGACAGTCAAAGACATGCAAGTTTCTGCGGTATTCGGAATTCTTCCCGTTTGTATTTAAAGTTAATTTAATAATATTATTGCAGATAAATATGGTTTGGATGTTGATTGCTGCACTGTTTATTTGTCAAAACTGCAATGGACAGGACATATTATTTGCAAACAGTGACGTTATTGTGGCAGATAAATTAATGCAAGTTAAGAAGTCAACGAACAGTTCCAATGTAAGTTATTGTAATAGATGAAAGCTTTAATTGGTAAGAAATGTTAAATTTATTATATTTTGGTGATGTTTAAAGTTGAAAATATGCAATCAAAATAAGTTTACTAAAATATTACTGTGTTTCTTTGTAAAAGGAATACTTCTTTTTCTGGAAAAAATATGTATTATATATTATTCACTTCAATTTCTGGTACTATTAGTAGATTAAAATGTTTTGACAAGAGACCAATGCATTTACATTTGAGAATTTTTATGTAAAAATATTTTTCATTCTAAGTAGAATGATGAAGTTTTATAATTTAATTTAATAAACAGTAAACTTAATTTTAATATACACATTCATAAAGACACTTTTCCAAAAAAAAACCAACAATTTTTATCATTAATAATAGTAAAACTTCAAATATGAGTCATAGCTATTAATCTGAACATATGACTCAACGTATGAAACTTTACTTTATCTCTCAGTCAGTAACATAAAAAGTAGTGTAAAAAGAGTTATTGTATTATTGTAAAAAAAGTTATTGATCATTTTTTACTCTACGCAAATGATTTGTTTTTTTAATAACTTCATTTTGCTTGCATAGTTGAATGACTTTATTCGTTATCTGCTCCATTCGGTTAGATTCAAAACAAGACAAGTTCCAGTGAGTTCCGTATGGAAAAAAACAGGCCTGTTTAAATAATCACAGATTTTTACACCGAGAGAAGAAGATTTTTAACGAGAAGTTCATTAGTTTGCGTGCAGGATATCCAACTTTATTTGTCACTTCAATAAAATTTGCAAAATCTAGTCATTTTGTTGTTCAAGCGATTGAATAAATAATTATGTTGATTAATTTACTCTGTGGACCATGATGGGCATACTCGTAACATAAGTGGAATTCCAAAATACTTGCGACGAAAAGATCACTCTGGCAGCTTTGTTTGCGTAAATTACATTGAATAAGTTGTTATCGTCAGTCTTGTACACCGTGTTTACGTTTTGTCAACTAGATATCATTTTGCTAAAAACCAGTTATAAAACAGTTTACCAAAATTTTATAACTCTGGTGAAAAAAAAGGGAAATTATTTATGCAATTTTGCAGATCAGACTTTTGCAAATTATATTGAAATTATAAATAAATCGTAATATCCTGCATGTATGATGTCAAACTGATAAACTTTATATTAAAAAGTTGTACTTCTTTTTCACAGTGTATATACACATATTTACCAATATATGAGACGGTGCTTCCAGGGTAACATCCTAAATTATAGTTGAATAATTTGAATACTTAAAATTGAAAATATATTTCTAAACGAAACTTGAAATTGAACACTTGTAACTTCTCACAGGAGGGTAGGTCAGTACTCCCTGCAATATCTATGTTTTAAAAAGTTAACTAAACGCACTAACCCTGGACCAGGGCCGTATCGATTGGGAGTTACCTTATAAGCACCACTCGGTGGAGTGTGCTTAATGAATCCTACCTAAACAAGTACCAAATTCCCTTTAAGCACCGTGCATTATGTGTTTAGAACTTCATAAACTCGACATAACATGTACGTATATATATATATATATATATATATATATATATATTTCAGGAAAGCCAATGCAAAAACAACATGATTAAATACAAAATGGACGATGGGTCGAGGGAAATTTGTGATTGCATTACCGGATACCTATATTATCCGCCAAAAGACGAATGTTATTTACCATACAGCAGAGGACCTTGCTTCAAAAATCATTATCTTGTGTACAATCACGCGAACAAGACATCATTTTGCAGCTGGAATCCTTGCGGAATAAACGGATACGTGCCATATAAAGGTGGTTGTTATAAATTAAATAAAATAGGAGATCCCTGTAAGCAGGGGCAAATTTTGACCATAGACGAAGAGGACTTTGCCGTGAAGTGTCAGGAGAATCTTGCTTTACGCAAAATATTTGTTGCTCCGATAAAGAAGTGTCCAGCAGGATCCCGCAGGAATGCTCGCGGAATGTGCAGAAATATTATAACGTCGGGCAACAATCGATTATAAATGTCATCATCTTGTCAGGAAAGCAACAACTGAAAAATTATATCTTACTGCAAGAAATAAGAAAAGATTAAATATATAAAAATTGTTAAATTATTATTTTCATTTTTAATTTAAAAGAAAATCGAGTATTAATGGTAAATGGTTATTTTAATTATATAGATTTACACTTTTTTAAATTTAATTAATAAATACAATTTAACCCTTCATTCATCCTACCGGCTAAAAACGTGTTAGAATTGTTCTAGTTTATATGTGTTAGTGCAGCCAATTAGAACGCTCCCATTTAATCACGTGGTCCGCATGCAACTTTCTGGCCAGTA
>JABFPN010007340.1:0-10420 GCA_022817305.1 Leptoteleia sp. ZL-2020
TATTTTTAACAAAAATTTCGTTTCAAAAAAAAAAAAAAAAAAAAAAGAAAAAAATGCAGTAGAATTATTTGAATACATTTCGAGTTTAACAATGTTAACTGTGTTTGTGTACTTAGTCTCAATTGCAGCGAACATATTAGAAATAAGTTAGAATAATAAAAAGAAAGTGTATCGTATAATCAACCTTACGTACACCTATGGATATTGTTCACATGGTGTATGCTGTCTATGGTTGAACAGACAGTAGGTAAATAATTTAGTAACACGGCCGCCCGGCAGTCTGCCGCCCTTCTGACTGTTGGTATTAGTTACGTATGTAGTACTTCAATTACCACACACGATATATCCTGCATCGCGTGTGTGTGTCAACGAGCAATGATTGACATTCGATGAAACGCATCGTGTCGTCTTCTTCTTTTACTTACTTCCCTGCTGATCGTAAACATTCTCTAGTTTCTAAGCAAATTTTTACTCTCTCAAAAACGATTTACGAATTGATTTCATATAATCAAATTAGGAGAACTCACAATTTTGCTCCAAATTAAATTTCTGTATATATATATATATATATTTTTCTTCAAAAATTTACGGTAATACATTCTGATGTAATTATAATCTAATAGCAATATTTTAGATAATATTCCAGATTGGATAGATATGAGTAAATTAAAAAATTAAATTTTCGAAAAATATTAAAACAGTAGAGAAAAGAATATAAACTTTCGTGTTTCACTTTTGCTGCGAAAATACGAATAACAGAGTATTAGTTTTTATGTTATGTTATTTTAAGTATTTTGAGTTGCAGGTTGAATTTATGTCACAATGTTAAGTGACAATAAAACAAAGTTGAACATAATGATAAATCATTATTATACAAGGCACTGCTTAATTTTGTATGCTTGTTATTAAATGATCTACTTATACTTGCGTTATAATTTACGTAGTTGCAAGTGAAACTTTTAATACATATTATTATGCTTTTGAGGATTGTTGAGTATTAATGAACGTATATTACAAAAGTACAGAGCTATATTTGTGCTTTTGTTACATGTTTACACAGTGAGTAAAAAGTTAAGCATATTTTACCAAACAGAGCATTCCTCTTAAGTCATCAAAATTAGGTTAAGTTAACTAGAGAATCTCTGGATACTTATTTTCATTTAATTGTTTAATGTGTACAATTTTATATTTACATTTATGTTCAATTTTATATTTTAAAATTAAAGAATAATATTTTAAATTATTGTAGATATATAGTATTAACCAATAGTTTAAAAGTGGACATTTTATTTTAATAAAATGTATAATAATATTATAAATAAAATGTGCAATATGTGAGATTTATTAAGAATCTTTTTGTAAGTGATACTATTTTTTTTAACTTTCTATACAAAAGTAATTTAGTTCTTATAATAAATCTTGTGGCTTGCTCTAAAAGCTCGTGGAATTGCAAAATGTAGAAATTCGTAATGGACGAATCTAAATGCTTCAGTTCTGTATTTAAAGTTACTTTGAATAATGAAATGTTAAAAAGAAATTAAATAATATTTCGAAATATTATGTTTCCATTTTGTTATTCATTTTGTTGTTGATTTTCTATTGATAAATTTGTAGACTTTCAGTGATTAGTCAAGATTTTGACAAATAATATAAATGTTAAAAGATAAGCGATAAAATGAAATAACTTAACAATTGACACAAGTTAATTTAAAAGTATTGAAATAGAACGAAGACCAAATGTTATTGCATCCTTCAAAATATAGTTCCAGAAGTGTTTTCTGAGTTGACAGAACACAATAATTTCCACTATACGCATTGAATTTTTTATTATATTTTTATAGGATATAGTTGTGTCTAGATAATTTTACTGCTAAAATATGAAAAATAATTCAGAATTTATGGCGAGAAGGTTTGCTAATTGTGCAAAATCTTAAATTTCGGAAAGCGAAAGATTTGTCTCCTTGGATTTTCTAGCGCAAGAAAAAGCTAATTACGTTCACCAGTGTAAGAAATGTTGGATTCAACATGATCATTTGACTAAAGAGTAACCTCGTTAGTTTTATTAAACCAGCTTTTAATTGGCTACAAAGAAAATATATGCACCATAGGATGTACTTTTGCGTTACGACTTGCACGAAACTTCCGCGAGTTTCATTGACGTGTATCCAATTGTCGAGATTTGCATTTTGTTAGAACTTTACTAGTAAAATTTGTCCTTTCTACCGATGCTGTATTTGCAAGACGAAACAGCTTAGCCCGGTTGCGTCGACATGCAACTTCTCTAGCGAGTTATTGTGCTTCATTTGTCTAACTTTCTTTATGTTCTTTTTCAGGTGAGTATTCAGAGTTAAGCTTGCTACCTCGTGTTCGTCACGTTCATATCCAACACCTGTCTTTGACTGTGAGTAAAACATTTCGCTGCCCATATAATTCGTCATACATTTTTATTATCACTGAAAATTCGCCCGCACAACGCGTATGACATATGTACATAATTAAACTGCACCGTTCTACATAATTTTTTTTTTAAAGAAGTTAAATTAAATTGAATTGTTAATAGTCAAATTGAGAAATATAGCGAATAAAACATTTTTTTACATTGCTTTGTGCACTATTTTTGAGCCTTAAATTCACTGCTTGAAATTAATATCATATTCTGAAAATATGATGGCAATCGCCAACGTTGATCTTTAATATTCATATTTCAAAAGAAATTTTAATGACATTTTTAATCAATTCAACTTTCGCATCAAATCGAGTTTCCAAGTAACTTAATTTTTTTGCAGAATTTTGTAACATTATATTATATTCGGTGATTTCAAATATTGTAATTTTTCAAAGTTACTTAAATATATTTTTAACAGTGTACATTTAAATGTAACAATTATTTCAGTGAATTGTTCTCGTAAATATTTTCAAACAACTTGAATGGCTTTCCCATCGTTTATTTTCATGAAATTCCTATGGTAAACGTACGTTTTACGTTATAAGAATTCAAATATATTGGAAAGATCAATTGCATTTTAATTACAGCCACTTTTCAATTTATGAAACGCGATAAAATAATATATAGTTGTTTACAGGTAACGCAAAAATAGTACACAACGTATATAACGTCCGTAATTAATATTTTACATTGGCGAACGAAAATTGCCGAGTATTTATCTTGAAATTACAAAATAATTTAAATATAATTGAATTGGCAACTTGTTAATTAGATTTTTCGCTAAATCTAAATTTTAATTAACATTCGTTATCTGCCTGGAGTGAATTAATTTGAACAATTGAAAGGAAGTGGAAGGTGATATATTTTTTATGATGAATGCATATACAATTACGCGCCGCTAGATTTTGAATGCCGGACTTTTTCAAATATAATTATAATGTATTCATGCTGTACGTTGCAGAGTTGCATAAGATTATAATGTGAATGTTATAAGTAGTAGGTTAAGTTTCAAGGTTTTTGTTCCTTTTTTTTTTTCAATTCTTTTTTTTCTTTTTGCAATGCTTATGCGACAACAGTGAACGAAATTTCTGAAGTCGCGCTAAAAGGGATTTTCTCGTAGCATGAGTGCTTGCGGCTTAAATTACATATATATGCTAATTTTCTCTCCATAATTCAAACACATACTTAAACTACTATGTCATATGTTAATAATTATTTTGAAATTTGGCGGGATTAAAATTGTTTCTCATGCGCCTCATTAGTAAATTAATTATGCGAAAATTATTATCAACGAAATGTGAAATCTGTATAAATATGTTAATTAAGTTTCGCGGCGGAATTGTTCGATGCATTTTGGAATACAAAAAGAAAACATATTGCGCGTACGCTCGTTTACATTTTTAACCGCGCCGGGGTATTACGGGGTACTTTGCTAAAACATAAAACGAGGCACTTTTGCCCCAAGCTTTGATGTTAAAAATGTAACAAAAATCCTTTGAATGCAACTGCCCGGATCGATCGTTTGTTATTAGAAATATTTAATATTGCTTTGATTAATGAATTTTTCGCATTCGGCAACATTAGTTCGACCATCCCAAGTTTGGCAGGGAAAATTATTTTATAACCAGAATTTCGGCGGCCGCTGGAAAAGGCGATAATGAAATGGGAAAATTTGTTTTCAAATAAATATTTTTCCACGGAATATCGTATGCTAAATTTACTCGATTTTGGACTTTTTATTTGCGCGGCGTGATATTTGAGTTTTCAATTTGTTCCCAAGTCGTAAATAACATTGTCGTAAATTCAAATTATATTTGTTTGGGAAAGCCCGTGAAAGGTTTTGTATTTGCCAAATTGGCGTATTCTTTCTGGTGAGACTGATGCATTTTTCATTCCTCTATTACCAACGGGGAAATATGGCACTCAGAAGCAGCCATGTAAACGAAACAGAGAGTTGTTTTGGTAATAACTGTTTCATCATTTAAATCTGGTCCCAATGCGGTTCCCCGCGCGCCATCGTAAAATGCGCAGTTTTTGCAATTTCGGTGTCTAACTGCCGTTGAATTTCAGGGCTCGATCGTGTCCCTATTTGGTGCTTCCAAATTAACGACCGTCATTACAGAACGATATCGTGTTTTCGACAAAGAGAAATACAATGTTAAAACGTTAGCCGACTGAAACGTGTTAATGTGTAACCATAAATTACTTAAGGAAATATTGTCCGGTTTAATAAAAAACTCTTTGATTATTCTTTTAATAGTCATTTTCTGTTTTCTTTATGGATCAATTTTCACATTTATCACGCGGTATATTTTCGTTAGAAAATTTCTCGATACATTAAGTATACCGAGGGAAATTTATTAGTTGTTGCTATTATATTTTATAACGACTCGAAGACATAAGTGCACTTGAAGTATTTCTCATAATGTGATATAATTTGTTAAAGAAATATTACATTAAAATGTCATTATCATATGAGATTTTGTGGAGATTTACTAATAACTAAGATTAAACTTCTCTTAGTGTAGAATAGGTTTTTTTCTGTGGTTTGAACAAATTCTTTCCAAAACAAAAAGATAATTTTCTGATTATTTCGAATAGGAATTGTAACGCTTAAAAATATAAAAAATGTTATAAGCGAATAAATATGGAAAATGACGTAAATAACTTGAATTGCAATTAAACTAATTTAGAAGTATTTACGTTAAAAGTCGATATGATTTTGTTTAAAAAAATTGTTTATGAAACATGAAATTTCATTATACGATAATTATAATTTACTTTCGCAAACAAAGTTCGAATAATTTTCCTGCTTCTTAAGGAAATCCTCTTATAGCAAGGACACGTGAAATTAATCACCTTATAATATACCAGTTATTAAATATTTCATTTACAACGAAACGAATCTATTAAGTTTAAAATTCGGTGTCTAAGAAAATTTTATTAACGGAATATATATAGCATTTCTATGCATTGTTTCAAATTCATTATTCTTCGTCGCTTATTGTAAACTCACTGTACTATTATAGGCAAAAAAATTACCCTTTTGAGGGAAAATATATGAATCACTGTCATTTCAACAGGCGCTTATAAAATATGAAAACATGACGTATAAAAAAGCAATTTTTAGCACTACAAATATCAACAGGTTAGACACACCACTACGGTGAATTCGCATATCAGCCTTTTCTATCCAATTTACGAAGAATAATACTTCCGCTTTCGAACGTTTGTATTTATTATTTAATGAAATGTTGTTAAAAGTTTTATTTTATTAAGAATAAAATATACACTATTATACACGTTAAAATAACATTTACATTTTTCGACGACTGCGTTGAAATCCATTACCTCGAGTTTGACTGACGTTTTGCAGAACATTTTGCTTTGTTTAATTTTAATTTCTTAAAAGTACATGCGGCACGGGCAAATTATATTCTTGAACTGTTACAGGTCAGAAATTATATGAAAGTAGAGAGAATAAAACATATGGAGCATATATGTGACGTATATGTCGCATATATGGTACCTATATAACAATTTTTCATGGGTAACGTATTTTACACTGAGATTGGCCAAATTTGATCGAATTTGATAGTGGTAATCTATCGACATAGGGAATTGTAAAGTAATACCTACAAATTTCGGTAGAATTATTAAAAATATTATTATATTGTTTCTACTGAAATATAAATATTGAGTTTCTTTTTTCACATTCAAATTGAATTAAATCTTGAACCATTTTAGTACTTGGAAAATAACATAAATTTTTAAAAATATAAAGAGTTTTGAATATAAATAATTATGAGGGTTAACAAAATTTTGATATGTACATACAAAAGTAGATTATTTGGGGAAACTAAGTTTAAGTGGAACATTTTTTTTTTCGTCGCACAATTTTTTTCTTAGCGAATCAAAATTAGAAATGTAAATGAAATTGAAAATAAATAAAAACAGGTAATACCATTAAAGTCTATAAATTAGTGTGAATAATTAACCGTCAAGAATAGTTCATAAAATATTAGAAACTACTTAACGAATTTTCACACGTGTTGTACCATAAATACGGCAATTATTAGTGAATGACATGTAACGCAGTAGTTGATGAAATATGCCCTCTGAACGTGATAATGTAGTCGTCCTGCGTAGTCTGCATATGAATACCCTTGCCGGCATTCGTGTAGATAAGTGATGGAGTACTCGAAGTTGTTCTCAATGCCCGTATCTTTCATCGCGCAAACTCTTTCTCTCTCACTCCGTTTCCTCTAATTAGTGGCCGCATTGTATCTATTCCCATCATTATTGCTTCCAACTGATAACAACCAACACAAAATAGACAATTTTCTTTCATATAATCAAGCATCACTTGTTGATCACTTATCCATAAAGTCATAAATAAAACGAGATAGATGCACTGAGAGAAATATGACAGAAACAATTACTGGTTTTAACTGTGTTTCGGATGCATATCCGCTTTTTCAGTAAAAATTGCAGGTATTTAAAAGGAAAAATATAACATTTAAAACGAGTTTCATTGCTTTTAAAAAAACTGTCATTTTTACTGAAAAATGGTTATACATCTAAAACACAGTTAAAAGAAGTAATTTTTTTTCTGTCATATTCTTCTCAGTGTAATAATTAAAATGAAGGAGCTTTTTTTATTATAAAAATATCGTAAAAATACCATATTGAATTGTAAAGATTACTATAAGTGCACACATATTTCCGAGTTATAAAATATAAATAAATAAGCAATAATTTTTTCTCTCGGTGCACCGAGAGGGAACAGGAAGAAAATCCTAAATTAGTTGAAGAAAATTTTTCGTTAATTATAAAATTATTCCGCAAGCAAATTCCACTTTATTCCGTACAAACATTCTTTTACTTAAAAATGACCGCTCCTTTGAATATTTGTGTGTACACCTACGCGTACACGTGAATAATACATAAATCGAGTGAAAAAAAAAAGAAATGGAAAGACCGCATTAATTGCACCCTGAGGGCGCCTCTTCTGTTGCAAAGTACAATGCCGTCATATTCGCTGTCATGCTTTGTTTGATTCGTCGCTACATTGACATTTGCTCCGATGATCATTCACTTATACCACTAACTCTTTCTCCTTATAATGACGAAAATTCCGCAGGATAAATTAATTATACCTTTGTTCGCGGTTGTTGCCGCTCTTTGCTCGGTTCTTGTTTCATTTTCTTTCCCTTTTTTTTTTTTTTTTGCTGGCTATGTAGCATCGCATCATTGACAAACGAAGCCTTTGTCTAATTACTCAAATTGTTATTTCACTCGGTGACTTTGTCTGACGCAAGTCACTCTTTTCCACGTAATCCCCCCCCCCCGTTTAATTTTCGTCTGCTCGTATAATGGTTTATAATGAAATGTTGAAATTGAAATAAATTCAAACATTATTTATTAGCAACTTTCGTTGATCGTTATTGCTATTGTGCTACTTTCGGTACCAATTAAATGGCCGAGAGAAATTTCATGATTTGTGTGTCACTTCAGAAAATACGAAAACAGCTGTCTTAAGTATGCGACAAAATTTGATTTGAAGAAGACAGTAAAATTGACGCGTGGCAACAAGAATGTACACGCAGAAAAAAGTTGGAACAAAAATTACTATAATGTATAACAACGTTGACGTAAAACATATTGGTGTGATCTTTTAATAAGTTGACAGTTGAAAGAACACAAGATTTATACAATTTATTAGTGTCGAGTATAGTAAAAATTGAAGGACGTTTACGAATACTTATAAATGTCAAGTATTAATGATTTATGGAATGATTTTTAGTTTTATTTGCTACATATTCATGCATACATTATCACTTTTCATAACTCGAAATCGAAATAAAAAATTGACACAATCTTTGCTCCATGAAAATATTAATACGATGAAATTGAATTTGCAGTTATGTGGAAGATTATTAATTACATCATCGCTATGAGTGCTGATAGATAAAAATGTCGAGACCTGAAGTTAAGTCGTAAGTTTTGGCAGCGGAGGGAAAAAAGTTTGTAACGCTTTATGCGACGAAGTATCGTGTACTTCTTGGCGCGCAATTCAACAACTTTTTTCGCACTTTTGCCAAAACGCCTCTTGCCGGGCAACATTTTTTCAGACGTCCGACCATTTAAATGAAAAACCTCACCTTAACTAACGGCCTAAGAAGGTGGAAAACATCTAAAAAGCACCTTCAACTCGTGAAAAAGTCTCCCCCCCCCCACCCCTCCAACAAAACGCTAATTACAAGTACGAGCGGGATCATTTCGACGGTTTATTTTCGTATGGTAAATAATAAATTTTATTTCTTGCAAATAATTGCATCGATTATTCATCGCACACGTACGGCGCAATCATAAATTTCATTAAAAGTCGATAACCCATTAGTCAATTATATTGCTGTATAAAATTGCTTACAATTATATTATATTCTGCAACACAAATTTGATTGAAAATCAATATGCCGTTAATCGCATTGTTAATATCGCGATAATAAAATGTATACGCGAACAACTCCGGCACGGATGGAATCCGTTTTTCTCGCGTAACGATCGACCTTAAAATAAGACGGCGAATTTAAATCGCGGCGGGCAATAAAACGACGATCCGGAGTGTTTGCCGGTAAAGGCGCGCGAAATCTTACGTGTAAAGTAAAACAGGGAAATGATATTTTCAGCGAAATTTATAACGCGTTCCCTTCTTCCGCGGAGGGTGCTTTATGCCGACAGCAGTAACGCGAATGTGCCTTTACGTACGGTGCGCTGGAAAATTTGCGCCGCGCAAAACTCGTCAACGTTCAACGTCAAGTCTGCTCTTTTTTTTTCTTCCTTTTTTTTGCACGATCATAATTTCCGATGCTCGCCGTGGCGCAAAGGCCGAGCCATACGTGCGCGCTGTTAATCTTTACGCGCGCGCGGCACTTTGCCGCGAGAGTGCAATAATAATAATATGGCAAAACACACGGAGTCAAAATGCAGACGTCAAATAGTTTCGTCGGAATGGTGCGTAATACGCGTACGTGTAACGCCGCGCGTTTCCAGCTCTTTCCACCCCCCCACGCGAATACGTTTATACGCACTTAATCGCGTCAGCGATTCCGCTGGCGGGGTTCCTGGCCGACCCGCCAACGGCCCGTAATGCCTTGGTAGGAGTACCGAACCAGTAAAATGGAATTCAATCACATTTTAACGGGTTTCGCAGCAATTTTTTATACTTAGAGATATTGCGTGTTTCTTATTTTCGAGCTGTAATTCCGAACGCGCCTTTTATTGCCGCGTTAAACTATGAGGTATTTTATGCTCTTCTTATTTTTAGAATGCGAAAGGGGGGGGGGGGAGAAAAAAAGAGTTCGCTCGTGCTAAAGCGTTTTGATTACATTACTCTTGGCGATGCACGTTCGAATCAATTTTATGCTTGATGATTCTGAAAGGGAAATGATAAAAGTGTTCCAAAAACAAATTAATGAACTTCCTTTCAAAACTGATTCCATCGAGTTCACGTGAATTTCATTTTTCTTGATAATACGAGAAGTTGTGGAAAGAAATTAATTTACCCTTTGTTTTCTTTCTTTTTTTTTTGTGTTCTTTTTTTCCCGCTTAATGTTTTGGTTATGTGTGTGGATAATTTATAGGCGGTTTGAATATTAAAGGATTTAATGGAATATGTTGCAGAAGTTTATGAATGTCGTAACCTTGCAAATAAATACTGCAATTTTTTTTCTTTTTCTTCCAAAAGCATGGATATCATAATTTCATTACTTAACAACATGACGTTGTGCGTTAAAGTCCCATGTGTCTCGTTCGCTTTAATAAGTTGGCAAGGGGAAATGAAGGACACTGTTAAGTCTTCTACTTAGCGTGTTTTATTGCTCGGGTTTATAATTTGCCAACATCGATACGTCATGTTTTTCTTTCTTTTTTTTTTTTTTTTTTTTGTTAAACATTTTTTTTTTTAAAAGT